>JBBMOC010000076.1:0-104181 GCA_037975185.1 Centropyge bicolor
TGTGTACAAAGTGTGTTAACCATAAAAAGAAAACGTTAGTAAATAGCAGAGTGGCAGTTGGTGGTTTTGGTGCCAGATCTAACCTATGTGGAGGGTGTGCCATGTGATAGGTGTGTCCTGTAGTACTGTGGAACTAGCCTTGAGGGTTCAGCATTGCTTTCTTTAAAAGAGCATACTGTTGTGCTCCCAGGGAAGAGTAGGGATGAACGAGTACACCACTATCTGTATCTGTATCTGTTTAACCATCTACATTATCTGTATCTGTATCCGTATTCGGAGTGGGCGGTGCCTAAACCGGAGGTGGGTGCAGAAATGGGTGGGGCTTAAAACGGTACATTATTTTAAGTCTGAAATTGATATGAATTGATCAGAAGTTGCTAATCTACTGTATTCAAAGCCTATATACAGTATATCTCCATAATATTTATAATATTATTTTCATGAACTGCAGAGAGAAAGCGTCAGATATTGCATGCAGCCACATACAATAAAAATATTAAATATAGGCTACTTTGTGTGTTCAGCTATATGTGTGTAAGTGGTCTGTAAGACTGTTATTTTTACAACTCAGTAGTAATTCCACAACTATTAACAGTAAATGATCAAACTGCAGGTAATCCATCTTATCACAAGTGAAACACATCTGAGAAAATGTCAATAATAGAATTTTCAAAAAAATGTGACAAGCAATATTTGGGAACCACACACATTTATTCCATATGTAAAAGCATAAGGACATATAAAATTAGCAGCTCAAACTTCTTTATAGTGCGAATTATTCATTATATGCAAAATGGTACAGCTACATATAACTACTCTTGCTTGATAACAAGCATAATAATCCCCAAGGACCTGTATATATCTGACAATGTGATTTCATCACACTGTTGCCTTTGGTTACCTGTATATAAAAGGATGAAAAGTGCAGAGCTTCACAAAAGTCACAACCTTATATTGTATAAAACTACAGTTGACATCTGTGATGGTGTTGGAAAATGAGGCATACTAGAAATTGTGATATACAGCACGTGCATTACAGACATAAAGTAAGCCAGACCCTAAGGATGAGATCAGGTGCAAAAGATCAACAGTGCAAGAACCTAATGTTCAAGAAGGCACATGATAAACACATAATCACTCATGTAAGAAGTGATGCTAGACAAGAAGCCACAATTTAGAAAATCCAACACCACAGTTTTACTGATGTTGGAAATTATAGGACGGGAATTTGGGGATGTGATTAGCTATCGGAATCTCAAGAGCAGCGATCTTATAGTAATACCAAGGAAAAACTGTTTATACTGTTGCAAGAGTAGATGTATTGTGATCCCTTCCAGTTGAAAAACACCACTCCAAATGATGTAGTGCTCACTCAGGGGAGCAGTATCGGCCAGCAAAGAGAATGCTCATGGAGGGGTTGTGTCGAATGAAGAAGAGGAAGGGGTGGTCTGCAATGAAGTCGGCTGGACGCAAGGCACATCGCAGCATCATGACGGCAGCAGTGGCGGCAGCAGCCTCAGTTCCCTCCTCGTTGACCTCCACAAAAGCCTTGTGAACGACTTTTGACAGCACCAGGTCGTTGGCGGGGGACATGCCTGTCAGCAGACGAGAAGGAAAGAGAATTTTTAAAAAATATATAATGCCTGTTCTCACCCTGTGTGAGTGTTGTCTTGTTGCATCTTTTGAACAGTTCAGGTTTCATGAGCACGTTCTTTAAATGTTCAGGGATATATCTGATATGGTCCAGGCACACGTCTTACCAGAGAAGTCACTCATTGTCATGTCGAAGGCATCTGCCATCCCCATGCTGACCAGGACATTCTTCATGTCATACTTCTCCTCCATCTTGAACCGTGGCAGCCCCACCTGGACCTCAACTTCATCCATCATGTCTGGACGAGTCCACTCCACAAAGTTCTCATAGGTAAGCTGCTTCTCCAGCTTGGGGTTGATACAAAATTTCATTTTCATTATGTTTCATTATGTGTCCAATTTCATTATATGTGCAAGTGTGTGTGTGTGTGTGTGTGTGTGTGTGTGTGTGTGTGTGTGTGTAGGTCCTACCTTCTCCAGACCTGTTGTACTGTCCTCCATTTCAGTGGGCAGAAAGATGAGCATGCTGAGCTCCTTTCCTGTGTAAGGCATCTCTAGAATCTGTCCAAAAGACAGTTTTAAATATTACAGTAATTGTGTATTAAAAAGAGAGATTATGGGATTAAATGTAACAAACAAAATCCTTTTAAGATTCTTAGTTTAATGTTTAAGGTGAAAGTAAAAGTCTGTCTGATAACCAAAATCTCATCAATTCTCCTTTCTCACCCATGCCATGATAATCTCATAAAGTCCATCTTAAACCCATTAACAAAGGTAATAAATGATTAGATCAGTTGTTGACTGCTCAGTTAGCAGTTGGGTGATGGAGGGACAGGCTGAGAAATATTGGATTAATACATTAATTAACTGAATTGCTTGATTACCTGGCAGTTGGCTTCTGGGATGAAGGTTAAAGGGAATTTGGTTTTCTGTTGCATCATCTTCACTGGCTTCTTGTCTTTCTGAAAACAGCCAATAGAAAAACATGTAAAACTTAAAGTAAAACTTAACACCAGCTGAACTCTTGTGCACATCACCTTGCTGCAGCGATGTACAAATTTATAGCTGGGTGCGGTCAGTACACTGTGACATCACTGCTGGGTGTGAACAGAGGTGAAACATACTTTCAGCTATTAACCAGAGAGGGAAGCAAAATACTTATGGGTTGTCGAACCAAACCAGGATTAAACATCACTGAAATCTGGACTTACTTTCAACAAGTGGTCAGTAAAAACATTAAGGACATGGTAGAATTTCCCTTCATCATCTAGTGTTCAAGTTGCCAGTTGTATACTCACTCAATATGCTAAGTCTAGCACCACCAGCTGAAAACTAAGTCACCTTTTATTACTCTGATGATAGTCCAATGTCTTAACATCTTCTTTTTTCTTACTCTGCTTAAGTTTTGTCAATGAACAAAGCAATACTACTAGATAGGTACAATACAACCACCTCAAAAGGGCCCAAGGTCAATAGCTAGAATCTTCTCCTCTGTGGTTCCCCGGTGGTGGAACGACTTACCAAACTCGGTTCGATCTGCAGAGTCACTCTCAGTCTTTAAGAAAAGACTAAAGACCCAGCTCTTCACTGAACACATTGGCACTTGATAAACTCCTATAAAATGAACACACATACACACACACACACAAACACCCCCCCCCAAAAAAAGAAAAAAAAAGTCTAATTGTATGTTGTCATGTTTGTCCTCACTGCCTGTAGGCAGACCCTATCTAACTTGAACCTTGACTTTTTTGGCACTTATCCAGGTTGTTTTCTCCTGACTAGATCCTTGCTTGTGTTGTATTTGCTCTCAGATGTACGTCGCTTTGGACAAAAGCGTCTGCTAAATGAAATTGTAGAAATTGTAGAAATTGTAGAAAACGCGTCTTCCTACACAATGTTTAAATGTTTTTATGATGTAATCAGATTACAAATCTGTCTTTTTTTCTCACCCACCATTTCCTTTGGTCAGGTCTCCTGTCATGGTCCTGATGTTTAAATCTTGACATTCACCCTTTCTCACTACTTTTAATGAAGAAGTCAGAATTGGTGTCCATGGTCTAAATGGTTGATGCTACCATGCAAAAAAGACCCCATATTTACTGGCTCAGTCAGTGTTATTTCATTGAATGGTTTCTTTGTGCAGTGTTACCTTGTTGATTCTAAACTGAGCATCACGTGTGGTATTCTCCTTAAACTGCTGGTTCCAGTTGCCTTTGAAGTAGATGGCATTGACCAGCACCAGCCTGGTCATAGTGTCCACCACACCCTGGCCCAGTATGTCCTTAATTTTCCCTGTTAAGATTGACACATATGTGAAGCAATGTCACACACAATGAAAGCATGTCTGAAGTGCTGAATAAAGACAGTGCATATCTGTTTTGGTTATATGGTAATATATGAAGGTCACGCAACTATGTCTTTGTTGTCTATACTGTGATACCAACGTGTTATTACAGAAATCACATTTTATTACGACTTTATTAGGATCTTTATTTCTTTAAAAAATAATTACAATTCCTTGACTATTACTACTATTACTACTGCATAATTTCTACATTAACATTGAATCATAAGTGCTGACTGAGAGGGGCTATACATTGTTCTTAAAAAATCCTACAAATTCTGCCTTTATTACTAAGGAAATTGAATCAAAGTAGCTCTCAGCCTTCAGTTCTGCTCCCTCTCGGGCCACCATAGTGAGACTTTTAAGCATGTCAAAATAATTCTGACACCAGATTGTGATATACATTAATAATGAGATCATCTCATTGGATTGCATTGGATGCAGTGAGCATGCAGTCTATAAACATACTTCTAAATGTGTGTATAAAGTGTGTATAAAGCACCTTGTGTCTGGTTCTCCACCCAGCTGTTGATGTTGAGCCTTGCTGCCTCTGAGCTGCTAATGAAGTCCACAGACTCCAGCTCGGCCTTGTAGTGCTTCTTGGTGTTTCCCAAGAAATCCTGAAACCATCCACAACACATTTTATGATTCTGATCACCTGAAGAAAATAAACTCTTTCATTCATTTCATGAGTGGAATTGAAAGTCATTCCAGTCAGAAAAGTATTTCACAGTCACAGCTTTCCTTGCTTGTATGCTGACCTGCTACTCCTTCATTCATCATATCTTCTCACACAGCTCAAAGATTCCCATCTGTGTCTCTCATTCACTCCAGTCGAACTATGTGTAAACAAAACCACACCACCCTGTGAAGACACACTCACCTCAACAAACTGGTAGGACTGCTCCCCGTACAGTCTATTGGCCACACTGAGAGCGTATGGAGCATTGGGTTTGTTGAGCTCGCTCAGCAGTTGGGAAAAGCTTGTATGGACGTCATCCTGACAGTCCTGGGTTTTCAGGCACTGAGGACAAAAAAGACACCTGTTACTGAGATGCACTGAGTGAGCAACAGACAAGCCTATTACAAATATATTAATCTAACCTGCCGGTCATCTTGCCTATTAAGTGATGAGATTATAGACAAAATAAGCAAGGTTCTTCTTGTAGATTGATGACACTCATGCTCCATCCAATGCATTTGCATACATTATTGATTGATTGATTATTATTGTTTGAATGATGGTGGCTATCTAGAGTATGCAGTCATTTACTCAAAATACTTATAATAATAAATCTGCTGTATTTGATTATAAATCTACTCTTGTGAATCAATTGGTCCATAATTGACTGTAAAAAAAAATGACAAATTGAAATTGGACTTGTGCAAGATGATAAATTTGATCCCTTTTTCATACTAGTGTAGTCCTTTCAATTGAAGGCTTAATTATTTCTCTGCATTCTGTAGCCCAGATTGTATCAGAGAACCACTTAATCATTGAAATGTCAATGTTAATGCACAACATCTCAACAGAGACTGAAAAATGTAGCAAACACAGATTTAAAATACAATAAAAACTGGCACTGAAAAAGTAGAGGAACCACTTTAACACCAACTGTAAAGAACCCATGGAAAGATGGCAAGAAACCCAGAAACATTCAAGAAGACACATCCCTCAACCATGCTGTTATTTACATCTTCAAAAACAAATGTCCACCTTTTTTAATAAAAACCCAGGATGGTATGGTTTGACTGGTAGGCATCCAAATCAGCCACGACAGTCATATTGTCCAAATTTGGTATGATCCACATAGAGTGTTTTCAGATTAATACCCCTAATAAGGCATATATAGCAAAGGAAGCAGCTTAATTTGTGTGTACTCTATTGTAATCTAATCAAATTGTGGTTTCCAGCATCTGCTGAGAGGAGATAAAAAGCACATCAGGAAGAACCATATAAAGAAAAGTCAGGACTGCATCCCT
This sequence comes from Centropyge bicolor, assembly GCA_037975185.1. Lineage (NCBI taxonomy): Eukaryota > Metazoa > Chordata > Actinopteri > Pomacanthidae > Centropyge > Centropyge bicolor. The sequence continues at coordinate 5,924 of JBBMOC010000076.1, forward strand.
GTGTAATATGTATTACTACTGGGTTTTAAGATGCTGGAGACACACACTAAACTTTAACAACATATATTGTAACTAGGGCTGCTCCCTTGCATTGCTGTTTTTTTCCCATATTCAGTTCAGAACAGCAGCAAATTGGAGACCAGCAAGTAAAGCAGAGTGAAAACCACTGGCTCTTTGTCCAAGGATCCCCTCACCAGATGACACCACCTAGTCTGTTAGTAAAAAAGCCCCCTCCGTTAGTTTGTTGCTCCTGCACTGTTGGCTTCGTTACCAGCTTCTGCAGAAACGGTGGCAGTCTGGACCCGACATGCTGCTGCCTCTGCATCTCTTGTTCTGCTCCTGCATGCTGCGGCTCCTCTGCCTCAGTGAAGCAGAGGACCTAAGGGTGTAATTGGTAGTGTTCACTATTCAGTTAGAAATCACCTGTCTCTGGATGTAGACAGGAAATGATGCCTTTCAAGCAGAGATGCGTGGGCTGAATGGGGTGAATACACGTGACCTTCCCACATACACTTGCTGAAAGACGTCGACTGAAAAATTGGTGAGAGTCATTGCATTGGCATCCTCAGTCACGGCGTTCATTCTTTGTCACACTGTCCTTCTGTGTGACGATGAATGGATGAAAAGAATAACCACACCCAACAATCTTGTCAGGGTGCACTCACCACACCTTGTGTATACTTTTAAGTTGCTGCTTTAACAGACAGACAGACAGACAGACAGAGTACTTCATTAATCCCTTTGGGAGGTTCCCTCCGGGAAATTGGCATCTCCATCGCTTCTCATATATTGCACTGTTCAAAAATATAGAATACAAAGTAAAAAATAGAATTCAAAATATAAAAATAGACACAATAAATTAGGCAGTAGAGATAGCAGGAGTTTGAATCAAAAATAGGCACTTGTAGGAGAACTAAAGAAAATATGCATATGTATATGTGTGTACCTGAGTGTGTACATAGTAATAGCAGCAGTGGGTATGGTATGCTGATGGTAATGGTAGAGTGCATATAGTAGTATAATATAATAATATAATATAGCATGTAATAGTAGTATGAAATAGCATATACAATGTATAACAACAATGTATAACCTATGGAGGTCAGCAAAGACAAGACATTCATTTTAGTTTCTAAAGCTGAAGTCATATTTCCGTATATCTGTCGATAACTGTATTTAAATAGTTTTAACTGTGAAAGGCTTCTTTGGCCTTCCAATATATTTTTAGAGGTTCTCATGTCCTTATTTCGTATAACAACTATAACAGGCAATGCTCTATGTTGAAGCCCACTCACTGAGATCATGTTTTTTTTTTTTTTTTTTTGCAGGAACCAGTTGATGCACATGTATAAATGGTAACAATCTTTAACAAAAAGTAATTGACAAGTGCTGGCAAAAAAATTCCTTGTTCCCATCAACACAGTGTGTTATTTGAAGATTTCCTAAGACAACAGTCCACACAACTGGACTTCCTGGTAAGTGGCTGCTTAAAAAAATCCTCACAGCAGCTATGTGTCAGTGTCACCGCTGCTCTCTTTCATGCATGCAACAACACACCCACCATCTCTTACTCACAAAGTCATGCATTCACAAAGATCCACCACCACAACCCATGACACTGGCAGGATGACACTGTTTTGTTTCACCCACGCACTCAGAAAAATACCATAAATTAGTTGGATTTTTGTCTTGTGATACAAATGGGGTATTTGGGCGTGTCTGTGGAAGTTAACAGAGAGCTACTGTGCATGGTAAAATACACTGTAAGCTTATCACAGACTCAACTTTAAAACCCTCATGAACTCTTGACCCCGTTTCCTTCTGCCAACCCCAGCTTTGGTTCTTGTTAGGGCTCATCTCAGGTGCCACTAAACTGTAGTCATCACATCTGGCTGAAAGCCAAATGCTTCATCATCAATTTTACCACCTTCTGGAACAAACCCAGCCTTTGTACACAAGACACAATTCAAAACCCACAGAGTCAAAGTTCCTTGCATTGAACAATGAATGCTCTCATGAAAGGCAGTGCAAGACACTGTGTATATACAATAAATCACCAACTTTGTCCCTGACCCTTGTGACGACCCTCTAACCTGCTGAACATGTTAGCTTTGCAGGTACTGCAGGTGGGCGGGGCCGAGGATGAGCTGCTGATTTAATTTGCAGATCTGGTACACCTGGGCCCGGTGTGTCAGAGCTCAGTCTCTGTCTCTTCCTCCTGTCTGAGACCACGTCTTGCTTTGTTTGTGTTGCTGCACTTTACAGAACTGCACCACCATGCCCTTCCACTCATGCACACACTTACACTACTGATTCTACTGATGACACAAACTAAGCCTAATTTAAATTAACTATTAATTTACTTTAATATTTATGATTTAAATGTACTTCTTTGTATGTATCTCCCTTCTTTGTCATGGCCACACGTTGGCTGTAACGCCCTGATAAACAGCCAGGAGACAATCCTACTGCTACAGCATCAGATGACAGAAGGGCATATAACCTTATTACTAGTGACTGTCACCTTTCTCTAGAAACAATTACTTTAAGCAGAGTATGCAGAGTAAACCCATTAGCTTTTCAAATGACTGGGGTTTTGTTTTCATTTTTTTTAAAACATGGTGGACTTGGGTGAAGCCATAAAACCCAGTGTCACTTATCAGGGTGTGTCTTTGCTTTAGAAATCATTGAGGAGAAAAATGTTGCTGAATGTTCTGATTTACACCATGTAACCTTCCACCTACATTCCAACTGCCTCTGCTGAGTATGCAGACAGTCAAAACTGAAGAGTGAATTTACCATGGACTCTAAAAAATTAACTCCAATATCTGTTGTTAATTCAAGCAATAATTTTCTGAATCTTGCTGACACAGTTTATTTTGTTTAAATGCATTAATCTGAGAGTCAAGCAGTCCTTTATTCTATTAAATGAAGTCTATTACTGTATATGCATAATTATTTTATTTCATGTTCCAAAACCAGTGTACAGATCTTTGTACAACTTTGACAATGCTTTTTCTTTAGAAACCCAGGATTTCATAATAGGCTGAACAGACTGGGAACTGATAAGGTGCACAGATCAGTTTACCTAGATCTTTACAGCCTTTAGTTCCTATAGTAACAAAACACAGAGCTGCCCCCAATAAAAACATATCAGGTCTGAAAAGAACAGGTCTTCGTCATTTTCGCTGATGCTGAAAGAAAAATAATGGTGATTCATACTGACTGAGGGCCTGTAGTGATTCACTCTGCCCTTCAGTCCTATACCAAGAGGTGTGGGTTAACTTTATTGAGCTTTCAGAAGCCCCAGACGGTGGTGGTGTTTTAATGGAGTACATTTCATAGTGTAAAATTTGCATCATATAGTCCACCAGACAAACAGCAATGATAGCAAAAAATTTAAGATGATCAGCTTCACAAAATCAGCTGAACCAGGTGCACCAACCTGCAATGCCATTAATGTTAATCTGTTACTTTTCATAGAGGCAGTTTGTGTGTGTGTGTGTGTGTGTGTGTGTGTGTGTGTACTGTACCTCTGACATCTGTGTATGTGTGTTGCCTCTGGCCCCCAGCATCACCATAGCCAGGGCTGAAGAGATGCTAAAAGGGGAGAAGAAGATATTCTTGCTGTTGTCGTCATCACTCAGCTTTTTCAGCAGAGCCAGAGAGAAGGTGCTGTTGGCCTTGGATAGAGGGGTCGCTGATGCCATTGTGTCTGCAAAGAAGAATTATTATATTCATAATTATAATTACATTAAAGTAAAAATGCTTTTATCTCAATCTGATTTGTATCTCACTTAGTCATCAGGCCAAACTCCAGTGAAAAGTTAGTTCATTTGCAAATCCATTGATTGTATCTGATGTATAATGGATTTCCTGATAGACAGATTCCTCACATATTTTTCAAATGAGTAAGACGTTTTGCAAACATTAAACAAAACAATCAAGGTTAATACAGTATACATTTTTAAAACAACTGGGTCACACACCCTAACCTAATTAGTAACAACAAAGTAAAGTGGTGGTTGTTATCATTAGTAATTTAGGGTTTTATTGAAATTAGCTGCATCCTCATGGTGTGCATGGAAATTTACCAACAGACTGTAAACATATCTGCAAAACATCATACATTCAAGAAAGTATTATCAATGGAATATGGTTAAAAGAACAGGCTGCAAAAGGAAACCACTTAGTCTGCTAAATTGAATAGCTATATATTACATGACACCTTCAATGACGTGTGCATATGCTAACACTGATATACATACCATACATAACACCAAATCATGAGTGAACCAGGCTCAACAAATGTCAAACATAATGTCTTTCCCGTTTAACCTGTCAGGTAAAACTGATGTCAAACCAATGTGGTTACAGTCTTGATCAAACTACTGCTGTCACACAAACTGTCAACAAAGTCAATAATCACATGAAGTGAATGAGACTGATCTTCTACTTACTGACAGACACTTCGTGGTCCTTAAGCGATCAGGAGTCTTTGGGTCAAAGCAAGTAAGACTTGTGTTGGAAGCATCAGTTTTTATTATTTACAAGCTGACACGCCCCGAAAAGCTTGGCACATGGACTTCCGCATTCTCACATGTCAGTGTACGGAAGCCGAATGACGCTTTTTTTCCCGAAGGCAAAACCACACAAACGGTAATTAATACATAATAAAACAGGGTTTGGCTTTTAGGCTTTAATCAGCACAGTCTTCCTGTTAAAATGACAGACTGTGGCAGTTAGTTTTCTTATAAAATAATAATAATCATCATCATGATAATAATGATAATATTATAAACCTGAAATAGGCCTGAAATGACGACATTACAGATTGTAGTTCAGCAAAAATTAAACAGACAAAGCAAGGTTTTAAAACAACTAGTAGTAACAAAGTACTGGTTGTTATCATTTCATAATTTAAGAATTTATTGAACTTAGTTGTGCCCTTATAGTGTGTCTGGACAATTATCAGCAGACTGTCATACATCATACATTCAAGAAAGTATTAAACATAAAAATGTTCAATGGAATGTGGTTAAGAACAGCTCTTGGTTGCAAAAGGAAACTACATATTCTGCTTAATGAAGTAGTTATATGCTATTCCCACAACAGATTGTGCCAGTTAGAACAATCCTGATTGTTCAGTGTCCTGATTCCTGATAATCCTGATTCTACTGCCAGCTGCCTACAAGTGCTATATGCTTACTTTGTGTTTACTCTGTCTTTGTCAACTGGTGAAATTATTCATTTAATGCAGCTACATTCAAAGTTTATAGGGTTGAGCGAATCAGCGTGTGCATGGCACCTCCGCTGCAGCTAGAAATCACCATCCCATCCTTTTTTCAAGAACACCATTTTGCCAGTTGCTGCAAGTAAGAATCAGAATCGGGTTGATTTTCAAGTGGATTTTCACACAAAAGAAATTTGCCTTGGTATGGCAATTAAACACAGCACAAGAAAATGTAAGATGAAGATTAAAGCAAGTATAAATCAAAAGCATGAATAGACAGCAACATATGAAAAAAATATTTTAGGAGCAATAGAAACAATATGTACAATATGACCATTAATTAAACACAGTACAGTGTCAGTGTGCTACTGTGGATAAAGACCCAGCTCCGGAGTAGATGTTCCAACCAAGTGCAATACATCAGCTCCCTCTTCTGGCCTCCTGGCTTTATTTTTTTTTCCTTTTCCATTTTTACAAGTAGAAGGATCCAGACTGTCTTTGACTTCATTAGCTGATAATCTTCTTTCACTGTACTCCATGCTCAACATACTCATATTGTAAAATTACATTTCAATTACTATGATGTGTAGGTGTAACAGTTCAACAGATCAAAGTGTTTTTCTCTACTCAACTACAGGCAAAGAAGATTTCCAAAATTCAGATAATCATCAGGAAATTAACTTATTATCATTTGGGACTCAGCACAAGTACACCTGCAAAAACAGAACAACCGGGACACTTTCATTTCTGTAGAATGGGCTGGCAAAGAGGATGCTCATGGTGGTGTGATGCCAGATGGAGAAGAGGAAGGGTTGTTGAAGTGGGGTAAATGGAGATTGAGACACATCATCTCACAGTAGCAAGATCAGTTCCTTCCTCATTCACCTCCACAAAAGCTTCGTGAGCCACTTGTGAAAGTACCAGGTCTTTGGTGTCAGACATGCCTGTCCACTGCCTTTGGTGAACTTAAGAATCCATCAGTTTCCTCTGGTAGTCTTTTTGAAAAAACTCTGTTCAGAACATGAACATCGACTGATGGTGTTACATTTGCCAAACTTGAGTTCTTCTGTTTAAAAAAACACACATTAAAGTTTCAGTCTAACCATTGTGTTCATTATCTAAACATTTTTTGGTGAATGCAGACTTTATGCCTGGGACATGCAGCTTTACACTCAACCTTTCATCATTATATCATGTATGTGACTTTTTTGTTTTATTAAGAATCTGCAGGAAAAGAGACGAGAGGAAAATCAGTTTTCTGTTTCATCATCTTCACTGGTTTAGTGTCATTGTAAGGAAATTGAACAGAAGCACTCTTTTATGAATGGAAAAAATCTTATTAATTATTAAATTTTACACTATGGACTGTGACCGATTCATGAGCAGGGTCAAAGTTCAAGGTACAATGTTTTGACAAAGTACTGTATTGTTTGCATACTGCGTGGAAACACTTTGGGCGTCATTGTACAAGTGCGTGCAAGTGTGTTAAATGTAAAAAGAAAAAGTAGTTTTGGTGCCAGATGTAACCAATGTGGAGGGTGTGTCATGTAACAGGTGTGTCCTGTAGTACTGTGGAACCACAGACAGACATGCTTCCAGTCCTGACATGCCATTAAATTGAGTTGACCCACATTACGCATGTAAGGATTTATAAAATAAAACATGACACACATTGATTCATACCACGCTGTTTATTCTGTTTGTTAATATTATGCATGTACAGTGCAGTTAATTCCACATAGAATGATGATAAGGTTCCACTACTATATTATACTCTTTCTCATTCTCTATTATACTTCTTTTTTTACTCCAAATAAGGAAAACAGCTTGAATTGTAAAACATCCAGTTGGGCTAAAGATGAATTTCTAATTTCTATATATATATATATATATATATATATATATATATGTGTGTGTGTGTGTGTGTGTGTGTGTGTGTGTGTGTGTGTGTATATATATATATGTATATGTGTGTGTGTGTGTGTGTGTATATATATATATATATATATATATATATATATATATATATATATATATATATATATATATATATACACTCAAATACAGGAAAAGATGTGTTTATTCAGGCAGTTATTTCATTCAATTTGAGATCAGATTTGGGATTTAGCATAAACACACGTGCAGCTAACACTTTGGGACTGTGGGAAACAACTGAAACACTTTCAGTGTTGTAACAGATGAATGGATGAGCTCATGAAAGGAATGTGAGGATGCAGTGACTAGAACATAGATGGATGATAACCAGAGTATTGGCAGGATGCCTGAGTGAAAGCAGTGTTGGACATACAGAAGAAAATACAGTCTATGGGCTTATTTTGTCAATGTCTATCTAAAAGGGTTTTACAAATCTGAGCCCAGGGGCCCATTGTCTCATAATCTATTCATGTCTACCTAGGATATACAGTCGTGCTCACTCAGGGGAGCAGTATCGGCCGGCGAAGAGGATGCTCATGGTGGCATTGTGCCGGATGAAGAAGAGGAAGGGGTGGTCTGCGTTGAAGATGGTAGAAATTACTGAGGTGCGTTCCACCACGACAACACCGGTGGAGGCAGCAGCCTCAGTTCCCTTCTCGTTGACCTCCACAAAAGCCTTGTGGATGACTTTTGACAACACCAGGTCGTTGGCCGGAGACATGCCTGTCAGCAGAGAAGAGAGAGGCCATTTCCATTACCACACAAGTGTAATGTTTTGGGTATTTTGAAAAGACTGATCCTTTAAAGGCATTTCTGTATATTTCTGTTTTCCTAGCAGTCCTGGTTATAGACGATGCTTTTTCTTTATTTCCAAACAGAAATGTTTTTATTTGAGTGTTTTTGCACTGTGCTTGTTAGGGATCTCTAATCTATCTTATATCTCTGTCTTTTTTCTAGGATTGTCTAGAGATGACATGAATGTCTTTAAGGTAAGCATTTATTTGTCTCTGCATTTATGTTGCACTCGTAAAATAATTATGCATCATGCACATTTACAGCATATATCTCACCAGAGAGGTCACTCATTTTCACGTCGAAGGCGTCCACCATCCCCATGCTGACCAGGATGTCTTTTAGTTCATACTTCTCCTCCATCTTAAATCGTGGCAGCCTCACCTGCACCTCAGTTTGACCCACCAAGTCTGGACGAGTCCAATCCACAAATTTCTCATATGTGAGCTCCTTCTCCAGCTATTGTGGATAAAATATCAAGTGTTAGTTTGTTTCTTTAAAAATGTGCATTTGTTTACCAAGTGTCTATATGTGTCCTACCTTCTCCAAGCCTGTGGTGTCATCCTCGATCTCAGTGGGCAGGAAGATGAGCATGCTTAGATCCTTCCCTTTATAGGGCAGCTCGAGGATCTGTCCAGAAACATTTTGATTTAATTTCATTAAAGATACTCGTATCAAATTGTATCTTGGAAAACATAGTATTCCAGGCCTCTAGTGGTTTGATATTTGCAATTGTGGAAATTATCTTAAACACCATAAATCTGATTCTGAGTTTTAGTCATCACCAAAATTGAACCTGAACCATTTGGATCATGATAAATTGGTCGACATCATTTTACTGAAATCTGTTCTCAAATTACTGAAATATCAAATTGCATGCCAGGCAAACATGGACAAATCCATACTGTTAAAATAATGTGACATTACCTCACAGTTGACCTCAGGAATGGAGGTGAAATTGAAGCTACCCTTCTGCTGCATCATCTTCACTGACTTGGTGTCATTCTAAAGACAGCAACAAACAGAGCCAGCACTTTATTGTTGAGTCAGTCGTTTCCTCAAAGCTCACGCTCCATCATAGGTCCGATTTATGATGACCTAACTTCATCTGCATATTTCTATTTTTCTATCATGATGTTCTGGGATCAAGTAAACATGGAAATTTGCCCCCTCCCAATAATGATCTCCTGCCATATTTCGCTATTTAACCCACGTCAAAACACACTGGCGGGTCACTGAACTCCTCCTGCTTCATGCATTGGCTGGACACACAGCTGGTGAGCATGTGCAAAAGTTTTCATCTGTTCTGTGTCTTCCACATGCCGTGAACATCCACCATGTAACTGCTGGAGCTGAAGTTCTGGGCCCCCGCTTATAAGCTACAGAAGCTTCTGGGGTTACCCTTTTTTACAAGATCATGTCTACTGTATGTTGTAAATTGTATTTGTATTTTAAAATGATTTGTAAAAATAAATAAAATAAAAAAAAGTTAACTGGAGTTTGATTGTACATGTGTGCTGCTACATCAATTCCCAAGATTTTTCCTTTGGTAGACGACAAAGTCTAGTCTAATTTAATCTAAGTCTTATAGTGACCGATTTATAAAACTTTTCTTTGTCAGAATTAATCACATTTCCGCATCTGAAGCACAACTCCAGGATACAATTTCAGCATGTTCCAGAAATTTCATGACCTCTGGGAACACTGGCGCAGTCTTGGACTAAAATGGACTTTTCGAGTCTGTTGCAGTTTGCACAGTAGTGGTTTCATTTTTACCTGATACTGTGTGCTGCAGGAGATCAAACCACAAGCATGATACAATATAATGGCAAGTATCACTTTCAAGCTGCGTATTTCGATCCAGCTAAATCAACACCACCTTGTAATGTTCTACTATCAGAGTGAAATGCCAGCTACAGTTTTACAGACCTGCAAAATCACATCATAAACCCAGAATGTTGCTTTTCGTTCCTGACTGTTTCTCCATCCGATGTTACCTTGTTTATTCTAAACTGAGCATCGACAGTAGATTCCTCCTCGAACTGTTTGTCCCAGTTGCCTTTGAAGTAGATAGCATTGACCAGCACCAGCTTGGTCTCTTTGTTCAGCACACCCTGGACCAGCAGGTCCTTGATTTTACCTGGTGAACAGTAATGAGAAAAGCCAAGATCATCAACATATGGTCTAAAATAAAGTCTAATTAAAATATGATTAAAACATGAGTGTCTAATTTCAAACAGCAGATTGCAAATCTCTGTGTCATATGCTTTTAGGTCTTAAAAGAGGAGACACCAAAAAGGCCCAGTGGGAAGATCTCATGCTGCACTCAGGCTCAGATGGTGTGTGAAGGTCAGTGATATGCTCAGGGGCTTGTACGTGATATTTAAATGTTAAAAAAAATCTAGTAGAAATACAGTGTAAACAGAGTGGAAATGCTGCCTGCATGTACCAACAGTACCATGCAATGCATTTATCCAAAGGACGTTTTAAGACATCCAAGTTCTCACCTAATTGAGGGTAAATTTAGTTGCTTCATATAGAATAGAAATTAATTTGGGGAATGAAAACTGGAAATAGAACACAATGTAATGAAACTGTGACCTGATTGTAACACGTGAAAGAGTCTAACAAAGGACAGAGGACTGATCCCTGAGGTTTCAGAGAGGCTGCGGAGGATTTGAAGTACACCAATGCCATCGCAATTACCTTATAGATACAATTAAAACCAGCCTCTACCAATAAACACAAATGTCCATCATGTTTTTTGAGACACTGAATTGAAATTAAATGATCAATGGCATCAAAGCTGCAGCGACCTCTGAAACAGCTTAAGTAGAAGAGTGATGAAGAGAAGAGATGGATGATGGATGTTCTTGAGGATTAGGTAGTATGGCAGTATAATTTTGTTGTGAGAGGAAGAAGGCTCTGGTAGAGTGTGTCTATGTTGATGTGAGAGCTACCTTGCGTCTGATCCTCCACCCAGCCGTTGATGCCCTCCCTGGCCGCCTCTGCACTGGTTTTGAAGTCCACAGACTCCAGCTCAGCACCGTAGTGTTTCTTGGTTTCTGCTAAGAAATCCTGAAACCACACGGGACACGTTTGAAGACTCATACCACAGCTAAATCTGCACATTAACCCATAGAAGAAATCTGATTTTGAAATAAAGGCAAGATGAGTGAAGAGCAGAAAGCACTCATTCGATGTGATTGTCTGAGTGCTGATCATCTAATTTTGGTTGAGCAATAAAGCCAGCACTTTTTTTACAGAAACTGCATTGCAGGATTTGATTTTAAGGTGAGGAAGGTCACATGAGTTAAATATAGTGTGCATAGTGACATGAAGTTTTAATTATCCAACAGAGTCACCAGTATAAGCAGAAACGAAATGTCAGTTTCAGACAGTCTAATTCAAATAATCTATGTATTTAGTTTTACTTACTTTACCTACCATTTATCAAATTGATTGAAATTGAATTAATTTCTGAAAACCAAATATTTGGATAAGGTAACTGGCAATAAGCCAGAACTTTTGCAAGTTTGAACTTGAGGTCATGTTGCAAGGTATTTATCCACATAACTAAATTACAAAGCTTCAGTTCATTCCTTCCCTCATCAGTTCAATCATTCATGCTAAACAGAACTGGTTTTCTCTCTCTCTCTCTCTCTCTCTCTCTCTCTCTCTCTCTCTCTCTCACACACACACACACACACACACACACACACACACACACACCTCAACAAACTGGTAGGACTGCTCTCCGTACAGCCTGTTGGCAATACTGAGGGCATAAGGAGCATCTGTCTTCTTGAGCTCGCTCAGCAGTTTGGCAAAGTTGGCATGGACATCGTCTTGATCACTCTGGCGATTCATGCACTGTGAACAGCCAGAGAAAACCTGCATGTTACAAAGACAAGCTGAGCCGGCAACAGATGAAAGACGGCTTTGTATTATGTTATTATGGACCACTGGGCAGCTTATCTGTTAAATGAACAGACACCAAAATCATCATTAACCATGGTGCTACATGCACACACTGTGTTTGTGCAACCATGATCATTATAAAATATTTTGCAGCTTTAAAGCTAAAATCATTCACCGTGACTTAATTGATGAACCAACAGTCTGTGGGCCAAAATCACATTTCTATCCAAAGGTCAGTCTTTTCTTTTTGGATAATGCTCCTGTCCTTCTATTGATGTTACTCAATTTGCGCTTGCATGGAATGCTGCCAACTTATAATGATATGACTGGATGATTGTGGTGTCATTTTTTTCATCATTTATTGTAATAGGAATGACCTTTGGCAAAATCTCCTATGAAGTTTTCAGAAGTTTAATCTCTCTTTACGAGACTGCCAGCGCCTTTTGGAGAGAACGTGGGAACCGGCAAAAACAGACCAAAAGCCTTCACACTGTTACCATATGACAATATAAAATAGAGCAGGGGAAAGTTTTTAAGAAAAAGCATGTACATACAGTTACTTACCATTGTGTTGAATTTTCCATCCGCTGCATAAATATACTTGTTTTGCTTTTGTTTCACATTACACTTCACATTTCCAAATTCTGTTTTAAAAGATGCAGCAAGGTCTTGGAAATTAACAAGCAAAGCAGTGGGAGATGAAGCAGGAAATACTCACACTTCCTCACCAAAAGACACCGCCAAGCCTACAATGATTAATCATTTCTTTAATTGTGGCTTTTGTTGGCACCTTGAGCAGATACCCTGGAATTCTGCGATGCTGCTGCTGCTTCAGCTGCGTCCGCATCTGCATCTGCGACTGCATCGGCGACGGCAACGCTGATTGCTCCGACAGCTGCGATGGCTGCGACGGCTGCGACGGCTGCAACGGCTGCTGCGGTTGCTCGGGCTCAGTGAAGCTGAGGACCTGGTGGTGCAAATGGTTCAACAGTGTTAGTGTGTATTCTGGTACCTGGGTCATGATGAATTACACACACACACACATCCAAGGCATTCATGCACAGACATGTTTTCCACACCACCACTGATGACTCTCAGGAAGGATTAGGCTATTTTGTTAACCTGTAAGGTCAGACTGACTTACAAGTAAAGTTCTGTTGAAAGACTGCTAATGCCTATTTGCCTACTTTACTCCCACTCCTATTGAAACTGTGACGCTTCCGGCCTCACACCCAGCTGAAAATCAATTATGGTGCCATCAGCATCCCATGTCTTGACCACTCCCACTCCTATTTTCCTGCAGTATCTTCACAGTGCTATCATGTGTTGCTGTTATACAGTATAATGTACAGAATGATTCTAGCTTTTTTGTTTCTTTATTCACTGATTGATTGTTTTCTTTATCTCATGTTAGTTATGTGATTTGAAAAGTACATTGCTGTAACACAGTTTCACACTGGGGTCACTCCAGTCTGGACGGTGGCTGCAAGCACTCAGACTCATGCAGTGGTTTATTCAAGTAAAAGTAGCAATACCAGGCTGTAAAATAATCCATTACAAGTCGAAATGAGGCATTAAAATCAGACTAAAATAGAAGGACAACAATGAACTCTAAGTCCCCAAAAGTAAAAGTACTCATCATGTGAAAAAATGGTCTCTGTCGTGGTTATATTACATATTATACTATTTCTGATGTATTAGAGTCGAATTGTAGGACATTTTTACAAAGTATAGCAAAAGTATACTTGAGTGCTGTACTTGATTAAATATACTTAGATCCTTTCCACCGTTGTTATTTACTCCTGACAGGATTCACATTTTGGCTTTGCTGCTTTAATGTGCTGATCATTTTCATGCTTTATGGCTCAGAGAAGAATTTAAACAATTCCTCTCCATGTAATCCGAGTCAGAACAGAACAGATCCCCACCTTTTTTTTGCTGATGCTGTGAAACACAATGAGTAATTGATGCTTGTACAGGCCCTCCTGCCACACCTTACTCTGCCAGACAGTTAGCTAAAAGTTTCCCAGTGGTACACAAACGTGTGTATGTGAATGGAAAGCTGAACCCACGCTTTTTTCATGCTCTTTTGATGCAATGATATGGTGGCAAATTTCTAGCATCATGATAAACCAGATCGATTGACCTGCCATGAAATTTGAGTGCATGCTTGTTTAAACGTGCATGTGTGTGTGTGTGTGTGTGTGTGTGTGCATACTGTACCTCTGACATCTGTGTGTGTGTGTTGCCTCTGGCCCCCAGCATCACCATAGCCAGGGCTGAAGAGATGCTGAAAGGGGAGAAGAAGATATCCCCGGTCTTGTCGTCATTACTCAGCTTCTTGAACAAATCCAGAGCGAAGGTGGTGTTGGCCTTAGACAGAGGGTTTGATGTCGCCATTTTTCTAAAACAAAAGATTGCAGAGCATTATTCATTGCATTGTAAACTGTAACACATCTAGTTGTCTTGTAAGTTGCACACTGTCCCATTTGGACAAGTTTCCATGATTATGTGACTCATAAATAGCTTTAAAAAGGTTTTTGAAGGAATCAGGCTCTCTTTCAGACACAAGTGAAAATAAGAGTATTTGTTCTTCTGCATTCTTGCACTTTTCATGAGGATGCTCAAGGATCATATGAGTGTTTCAGTGACGCAGAATGAAGGCCAGCTCTTTGGCCTCCAGGTTTCATTTGTCAGCTATTAAATATCACAAGGCTTTCAAATTCAAACAGCTTGTGCAAACCTGTAGAATACTCTCTATTTTACAACTTGGCAGTGTCCTCCAACAACGCCATCCTTTCTAAGACATGTCTAGACGAATCCTCATTTTTTTGGTTTGCTATCATTTTTCACTCCATGAATCAAAATTGATTTGGAGCCTGAAGCAAAAGTGAAATGTCACCAAACTCGCCACATACATCATAACATGCACATAACTACTCAACCACTGTTGTCTGTAGAAACCAGATGAAAAGGGCATAAATCAAGAGCTGCTAGTTGCATGAAGCCTGACTGACATCTGTTGCCTCTTACTGTCACTATTATGAGCAAAAATCAAGTGAAATTAAGGAATATGCCGTACTTACTGATAGATTCTCTTGTTCAGGTCAACAAGTGATCCAGAATGATGCAGTTCACAAAAACTTGTTCTGTGTTATTTTATGCTTTGACACACCCAAGTTCAAGTAGGTCTTGCCACAGCTTGAGAAAGTGTCAAGAAATCACACCCATCAGTGCAAGACACACCCACCAGTGTCACTGTCTGGGAACATATGCTATGCCAATGAGTGTGCTGTGTAAGAGTTAAGAGTGATTAAAACCAGATGTCGATATAGTCCAGGCAACACATTTTTAAAAATAATATTTTAACAGAGCACACGTTCTGTTATCAATGCAGATGCTGATGTTGCAGCACCACATATTAGAGTTCAACATGAACTTGATTTGTTAAAGTCTGGAGAGAAAGTAAGTGCATACAGTGGGACATTATTTGCCGCTAGTTTTTTTTAGATGAAACAGTTTCCTCAGGATACAGGTGCAACATAACAAACCATGCAAGTAGACAATTACAAATTTGTTGTTTTGCCATATAAGGTTTGGCCACTACAGTCTTATGAGTCTGGTGAGGGATTTAAAAATATAAAGGTTTGCACCAGCTAGTACTCCATGTGCGTGCAGAACATTTGTGGTTATGGTGTTTGTCATCGTAAAGATGCATCAATGTCATCTGTTTGACCTGCGTATGAGACACAAATTTCTGAATAATTTCAGAAAATTAGAGCATATAAAGATTAAATACCAGAGGTCCAAGAATGTACCCTTGTGGATCTTGCGATGCTGCTCAGGTGTACAGCTACCAATTGATACAAAATAGTTTCTGTCCCGAGGGTGGGACCAAGAGATTTCAAACCAGTGTTCAAGTCTGTCTTTTAAGATCAGCCATAGTCCACAGTAGGTTCTAATAACACAAGGATAGAGATCAGAATCTATGTTGAAATTGACGTCATTGAGAGCCCTGATATGAGCTGTCTACAGTGTTCTGTGGTGGGACCTAAATCCAGATTTAATTTCATATGGTTCTGTGGTTGTTTAGCAGAGATTCATGCAGATTACCCTTTTTTAAGTAGCTTGATAACTGCAGTTTTCAGGACTTTGGGTTGGGAAAGACTCCTGAAAAGCAGTGAACTGTTAACTGTCTTTGCCAGGAGATTAAAAATCTTTGTAAAATGCTAAAGGCTGTGACTCAAAGAGGCACATGGAGGATTTGAGATTTAAAACAATGTCTGCAAGAGTTGCGATGTTTATGACATCAAAATGAGTCATTTGTACCAGATTAGTTATATCTGATTGCCGAGGCATGTTATTTGACTAATTAAGCACTGACAGTTGGCCTAATCCCTCATTTTTTTCTGTGAAAACAAGAAGTAAAGTCATTGCATGACTTTGTAGAACTGAATTCAGGAGGTATTAGTACTTGGATTAGTGAGTCTATCCATAGTGGCAAACAGTGTGCATTAATATGCTCTGAATTAATGATCTTTCACAGGTACGATTGTCTTGCACTTTTCAGCTTTAAGTAGTATTTGTGGATATTCTCATTGTAGAGATAATTTCCATTGTTTGTTTTTAAGTTCAGCCTGTGGGCTGTTTGTCCATGCTGTCTTTTGCTCACCAGAAGTGACTTTGAATTTATCTTGTGAAATATGATCGATGACATTTAAGATTTTGTAATTAAAATCTTCAGATCATTGACTGATGAGGCGTTGACAGAGAGGAGAGTCATCATAGAGACTGCCTGAGAAAATGCCACACTATTGTTCTCACTGGTGTATAACCTTTTGACTGTTTCAGACCCAGTGCAAGTGTACACTGTCATATAAAACAAAAGAACTGAGAGCATAAGTCAGCATCAAAGACCATGACATTGGAGATATTAAGACCTTGGCAGAAAACCTGTTATTTAAAAGAATAGTTTTATCGCTGTTATTTAGTATAGCAGAGAAATATTCAAAGAACTGTTTGCACAAGCACATATCTTTGAATATTAGGACTATTCCATATCCTCTTCTTCCTGCTCTAAATACATCCAGAATATTAAAGATAGGGGGCACAGACTCTATAAGATCTGCTGCCTTGTTGTTTTCATCCAACAGTGTTTCAGTTAAAAACATAACATCGAGTTTATGATCTGTAATAAAAGCATTGCCTCAAAAGGATTTGTCTGCCAGGGATTGTACATTCAGTAAAGCCAAATGCACTGAGTCAGGGCCGGGTTCACAGATTATTTCATGCTGGCAAGGAAATGCAATTAGATTTGATAATTGTGCAAACTGAGTTGGATACAGCCTGTTTCCTTTATCTCTAATCAGGAGAAGGATTTTTCTGAAACTACGTGACCTGATCTCACGTGGAGTAGTGCTTCATGAGGGGCAACTGATCTAGAATCACCTATACTAGCATTTAAAATGGAGTGAAACACTGAATGAAAAACTGTGACCTTTTTCAAACAGGAACCAGCAGGTTTTACTTGATTGTACAGCAAGATCGGTGTTCACTGATAGCAGAGATGACCCCCTGTAATTTAGGTGAAGGTGGACGCATTTAAAACCCTCAGTTCAATATTGAAAAGAAATAAAACTGTCCACATGAAAAACATTTTGGGTGTTGCACCAGGCTTTCAGCCAGATGTGGAGCTTGAGTAAGCAGCTGAACTTACACCAACAAAAGGGGGGCAGATGACTTATTGTTTACCTGTCGCTTGCAGCGCATCCCTAAGGTGAAGTCACTTAGTGTCTTTGCAAGTGTAACCATTGCGCAAGAAATCCAAGGCACACACTCACGTGCATACATCAGCCTGTTCCAGGGATCATCAGTTGCAGACTATTTCACATAATAGGACCTATTCTACACTATATCCAGTATAGATATTCACATTTCTCTCCTGGTTAAATAAGGTAAAGTCAGTAGACTGTAAAGTTTGAAAATGGCAAAGATCTCACAATGAATGCTCTGGAGTGTGAGCATACTACGCGTATTACCAGAGGATACCACTAGAGGGCACAACACGGAACTCAGACCGGATATGAAGGATGTAAACAATAAAAATGGCGACACTGGAGTAGGTTATTAGTTAGTAATTCTGAGATCGTGGCAGAAAAGGGGACAGTGGAGCTGCAGTAAAAGGTTTGTAAGCCTCCTAAATTATGAACATTTGGATAATAGCGAAGATATTTCTGTAATTCTACCAATGCGATAAACGGATGAAGAGAAACACCAATATTTAAAGATGTCACATAAAACACACAGACAGCTGGTCAGGCGTCTGCTGCAATCCCCACACTGACCCTACACTGTGTTACAGCGCCATCACCTGGGTATCTTAGCGCACTGCAGCTGTTGCGGTCTCAATTCAAGCGAGCTAACATGAAGTACACCGGGGAGGAGATAAACAGCAGCAGGACAATCATGCACCGGGCTTTATGTGTGTAACAAAATTGTTGTCTGAAGGGGAAAGATACTGGACTTGTACGGTAAGCGAAGGTCCTTGTCATCCTGCGTCATGTTAGCTTTGTCCACACACACACACACACTGCCCGTCCTAGCTTACAAGCTAACGTGAAGGTAATGTGATAGCCTGGTCCCAGTCTTTCATTGGGATAGAGGACATGCCAGACGCTGTTCAAAAAATGTGTCAGTTAAGCGTTTCTTTATTTATTATCTGCAAAATACATGAATATTGGAAATTGCTGCCCAATTCGGCTTGAGCCTAATAGCATTAGCAGCTCTTAAGTCAATAAAATGTTAGCCTACTTTGTTTGGACTTATGAATAGTAACGACTCAAAGTTAATAAACCAAGGTAACGTTAGCTGCGGTTGCTGCTGCTGCAGTGATTCTACACCTTATACAGTATTTACAAAATTACTATCTGTTGTTCTCGAAAGTCTGAGCAAGTGTTGCTACCAGCTATGACTGAACCGAAAAGCAGGGCAAGGTTACACCAACTCCATTTGCCCCATTTTGTGAATGGAGTTCGTACCGCTCGGCTGTTGCGGTAAGGTTAGCTTCGCTTGCTAACGTCGCGAGCCACGTCGTTAACCACATGACTTTAGAAACATTGTTTTAAAGTATGAAGCACGGTATTAGGCAGCCGGCGTTTTGGTTCCAGTCCCGCCTCTTTCATCATGTTTCTTAGAATCAAAATAGATTTAAGTGACTGAGTGGGCAGCATGAGCAATATGTGATCTGTTTGTTTACTCTTTATGTTTACCTTTCCATCCTTTGTACACTATACACCCAATAAAATGTATTACTATCCTGTTATTAGGGTTTTTATTTGTAGCGATACAGAGGCAGAGGGCTGGCTTTTCTAAGCTCCACTGATGCTGGATTGATGTGAACACTATTGAAAGGCTGTTTTCAGTATCAGTCTGAACAAAATCGATTTCAGATTTTTTTTTTTCCTTGAAAGTCAACATGCAATTTCTTCTCCCTATGTGTCAAATCTAAGCAGCATGTCTAATTGATTTTGAAGTATTCACTGGAGGGTTAGATTTAATCTGGAACAGATAAAAGCTAATCAGTTTGCACAGTAATTATCTACAAGTCTTGGCTGTTTTTTTCCACTTCATGAATTTTACACATAATGCACAAAACCATAAATTATGAATGACATGTGGCTTGTGTCAATAATTCATCAGCCCTCACAGTCTGGTACCCTTATTTCAGGATAATGCTCACAGCAGTCTGCACATAGGGAAGCTTATAGTCGGTATAGTGTAAGCTTGCTCATGATGAACACAATGATCGTACCAAATTATTCTTGTCTTTTCTTGTACAGGGTGTTCAGAGTCTTCATCAGCCTCCTGAAGTGTGCATTGCAGCATCTCTTCGTCATCACACAGCACGTCTGACGCAAAGGAAGGTCAGTGTAGGTGAGAAGAACCTCGCTGACTACTGCAGTGGCGGGGCAGGAGCACGCAGCTCAGGAAGATGGCATCACCCTTCGTGCCTGTCCCTGTGCCCATGGACAGAGCCTTGTCAGGAGGTAGCGGCAAGCTCAGACGGCCACAGCGGGCTTCATCCCTAGGCAGCGTGTCCAGCAGCTCGTCCTGTTCATCGATCACCAGGGCGGCTGGGGAGGACCACGGAAGAGGATGTGGATTAGGTTCCCAGCGTCAATCCCGCTGCATGGACAGAGGCAGCCGGAGCCGGACACCACCACCCCCCCAGAGCCCTGTGACACGGGCCAGGGTGAACGGGAGTCTGGAGCCATCCATAGAGTACTCCAGCTGCCCACGCTCCATATCAGACCCTGTGGGGAGCCAGCAAGGCGAGGAGAGGCCTATTACCCCCACTGTGCTGGGGTATGAGGTCATGGAGGAAAGAGCCAAGTTCACGGTATGAAGCCAGAAAATCTTGTAAAGCTTATATTACATCATGACATCCTTTTGGAATCTACATAGGAATGTGGCACAACACCCCAGCTAAGAGCCCTGGCTAAAGTTTTAATATTACATTATTTAGCCTATATTCACTTGCTGATTGGCAGCATGTTCACCTATTTCTCATTTTGCCTGCTGGACAATGCTAGAGATTAAAAGTTTAATGTCCGTATTTCCTCAGCAAACAGACACTTATTATATTTGCAAACAAATCATCAGTGGAGACACAAGTTGTTCTGCACTTCCAGTAATTACAGAAAAGGTGTCAGTAAGTGTTTTCCACTGCATTACAGGAGCTGAAGAGCTGTAGAATTGTGGGCTGTGTGAGGAAAGGATTAATTAACATAAATATTATGACAACATTGCAGTGAACAGTCGGGAGTCAGTCTCGGCATACAGTCTCATCCTAGAAATGATGACAATTTGGCTTTGCTCTTCCATTAAGTCTTGTTTTCTTTACTATGTTGTTTTATGTGATCCTCGTAAAAGGCCTGGCAAAAAACCTTTGCAGTTGTAAACCAGGGTCTAATGTTCTGTGTGTGTTTGTGTTTGTTGTCTTATCTCTGCTGTAGGTATTTAAGGTCTTGGTCAGGAAGACTGCAGATGAGAGCTGGGTTGTTTTTAGAAGATACACAGACTTCTCCAGACTCAACGACAAGGTGTGTTTGGGTGTGTTGTCTGTACATTTGTTTGCAAATGCATGTTTGTTCGGAATGTATGAGCAATTGCAAATCTCAAGCCTTTTGGAAACTTTATTTTGAGGTCATCCATCCATTTATGCTTGCAGACGCTGTTTGTGATTATCAGCTTATTGCTTTCATCATGCTCTTTTTCACTTTTGAGTTCACTGTGAACGTGATTAGAGCTACACAAAGAAGCCCTCTGTTTCCAAATAGCCAACAGGCCCGAGCCATAAAGTGGAACAGATCTCTCGTGGTTTCAGGAGAGACAGTTTGTTCCTAGATTACAGAAACTAAAGACATGTGATGCTACTGTATGAGGAGACAGAACCTACAACAAAAAAGATGATGTTTAGAAATCTGCAAGCAGGCATAAATGATCTCTCTAGTCATGCAAAATATTGATTAAGGCTATTACTGTAATTCACAATTTACTAATGTAGATGCAGTAAACCCAGGCAACAAAAAATGGAAACACAGGAGATGGAAACACCCTACATTCAGAATGGAGAGAGCGGACAGTAGAGGGTGTGGACATCCTTTTCTCCATTCCTGTGGTTTTTCCACAGAGGCAGCTATAATCTTCATGCTGTGCTGGACGGGCTCTTGCTAAGCATATGATGTAAAATTTTACAGGCCTCATTGATCATACACTTAACTGGTCGGAAATGTTTCAACATCAGGTGCATTTTTGACCACTGTGGCACATAAGCACAAACATTTGGATGATATTCCTACTAGACTTGCTGTGGTAGTCCTTGTTAACCGTGGTACACCGTGTTCAGCTGTACACAGATTACATGACTTGCACGTCACGTCATGTTTTTAAAAAAAATCAAAAAATAAGGTTTAGTTCACTTTCTCATATCATTCAGCACCCACATTCATCAGATAAAAAGAAGAGCTAACATTACAACCAACATGTACTTAATATTGGGATTACTTTACATTTCATGAGTGGACGGTCAATATGTAAAATCGTATGAGTCAGATTCAAATGTACCTGAAAAAGGGAGTAATCACAACCTGATGTGAGATTGCTTGACAACCGTGGTTATGCTGACTGAAATCCAGAAATAAAAGTGAGTGTTCTCTTTTTCAGTACATTACATCTAAGCATTTTGTTGTGCTCAAGGTGAGAGGAATGTAGTAAGCGCTCTACAGATATTGAGCATCATCAATGAATATCTTTCTTGGAAAGCTTTCTGGTGTTGTCATGACTTGATGAACTGGTGGGAAGATGTCCTCTCTGTGGTATCCCTAAGCCCTATGAGTAATCATTATTACAGCTAGAGCTACATTACAGTTATTTAAGATGACATGCCTGCTGCGTATGAACCTTATATAAAAGGCAGATGTGCACATTGAGATGAACAACAGCACAGATGCAGTAACTATTGTGGTCAAGACATGAGCAGATTTTTAATATGCAGCACTTCCTCCTCACTAGGTGGCTGGCGCCAAATATTGCTTGTGTAGTAGTTTGGACCTCAGCCAACTTTGCTCTACTTTTCAGTTTATGCAAACTGCTCAGGCCACCAAGTGTTAAAACAAGTAGGTGTGCATACATTTACACACACACACCAACCCACCCTCTGCTGAGCAAACTGACATCAGAGCCTGTTATCAATACAGTACATGCTGTCAAGAACGGCTTTGAGTTAATCTGCATACATCTGTTTTAAGGCTCTTGGAAATCACCAACCGTTTCTTGAATATTTCCATCAGGAATAAAGGCAGAGAGGAAGGAAGGCATGATTTACTTAAGAGAGGCAGTCAGCATGGGACAATGAAGAGTAGATTTCAGTCAAAAATCAGGTCAGTAGGTTTATGCAACAAAGGCGTTTGGCAATATTTAGTAATTCCCTGTGAAATGCACATAACAGTGGACTGAAAATGGCTTCTGAGAGCACAAGCAAAGTAGACAATCTTAACTGGCCATTTTGGATTGAGTTAATTTATTCATTTGATGGTATGATGACAATTCTTCATGTCAGGAAAAGGTTTTGCAACATCTTTAGAAACATATCAGACCAATCCTGGTTGACTACTGAATCTTAGATATTTAATCCTCATCCAATCCAATCTCAACCCACTGTGCAGCTGTGCTGGAGACCAGGGTGAAATTTCTGAATTTGTCTCGTTTCGCATGTAAGCGCAGTTCTTCCTGTCAGTCATATCTCAGCATGAGGCTGGGTCTGACAGTTCAAATCTTGATATTGATATTGGTGGCATCAGGGCATCACCCCGCCTCCGCTTGACTGCATTATGGCACTGGCACAATGCGGTTTGTCATATGCACCAGCACACATATGCAGACTTATTTTGGATTTTTTTTTTTTTTTACCTTTATTTGATAGTAACAGATGGAGAGGTAGAAAGTAACTGTTACTGTAACCGCTCCACTGAATGTAGGAGAGATCATGTCATACTTCCTTCCTCTGTTTCTGTTTGTAGTAGTTGGACACCAGCCAACATTGCTCTACTCATTAAATTTATGCACACTGCTCAGGACACAAAGTGATTTAACAAGTAAGTGTGCATACATACACGCACACCAACCCACCCTCTGCCAAGGAAACTGACATCAGGGCCTGTTATCGATACAATCTCCCAAAGCTGAGTACATGCTGTCAAGAACAGCTTTTTCCTAATCTGCATACATCTGTTTTAAGGCTCTAGGAAATCACCAAGCATTTCTTGAATGCTTCTTTCAGGGGTAAAGGCAGATTGGAAGGAAGGCATGATTAACAGTGAAGGTCTCAGTAGAGGCAGTCAGCACAGGACAATGTCACTATATATATATATATATATACACATGTGTGTGTGTGTGTGTGTGTGTGTGTTTGTGTTTGTAGCTGAAGGAGATGTTCCCAGGCTTCCGCCTCTCGTTGCCTCCAAAGCGGTGGTTCAAAGACAACTATGACAGTGACTTCCTGGAAGACAGACAGCTGGGACTACAGGCCTTTTTGCAAAACCTGGTTGCACATAAGGATATTGCCAACTGGTATGTCATATGATTAAGCAGTGTTTTTGTTATGTTGCAATGATACTCTTAAGTTCATGTACAAACTGCATGCTTGGAAAGGATTAATAAGTGCTGCTTTTTAATGTGAAGTATTCAAACTTGAATGTCACAACTAACAGCAATTTTGTTGTGTCATAAGCACACTCATCGAATCAAAAACAACAAATATGCATGCACGCATTTATGATACACTCTTTGTTCTTCTTGACAGCCTGGCAGTGAGAGAGTTTCTGTGTCTTGATGACCCACCTGGGCCTTTTGATAGTCTGGAGGAAAGCAGAGTAAGTGTGCTTGTACATGTAGTGTGCTCATGCACTGTATCTGAAGCATCAAGTTATTAAAGTTGACTCTCTTATGGGGATATTGGGGGATATTCAAGTCTACTGCTGTTGCATTAGGTCCACAAAATTTTGCATCAGCACAATTTTTCAATTAAGCTGGTGTCGATTACAGATATCAAAACCTTCAGCCACAGTTTAGAAAACAGGAAAAAATATTTTAAAGTTTGGCAAGCACAATAATACAATTGTCTGTTACTGTTATATCACTGGTACTGTGTTTTTTTGGTTCTTAGAGCTCTTGTAAAATGACCCTAATGACCCTTGATCATGCACACGTGTTGATTTCCTGCCATATTCTTTCTGGTGTTGCAATAGTATTTTTATTGTTTGTGCCATCAGGACTGACAAGTCAGCCATTTTCTCTCTCTCTCATTCTCACTGTTTGAAGTTAATATCTCTGCTCCTCTGTGTGTGAGATTTTACACCCCAGACATTTCAGATGCAGTTAATTAAGCTAAATTTAAACGTGTTTAAACAAAGCAAAATGGAGAATGGTATCCAATATCCAAGTCACTGCCAAACCTCCATATGGTCGCTGTAGGTAAGTCTTTAAAATGAAACCCGGTCTTACATTTTACAGAGCAATGAAGTAGCTTGATGGCATTACAGCAGGCACTAAGCACGTCACAAATTTTACATGTTCCCCATGTCTGCCCTCATAAAATAGCCTCCTTGACCTGGACATTTTTTCAGGCAGACACCTCGAATCTTTCTGTTTACAAGAGTGTAATAGCACATGGCTTTAGCTTAATATACAGCAGGCCTTTAGGTTTACTTGTTGAAAGTTCCTTAATCTAAAAATGCTATTCCTTACCTCTCTTCTGGTGTTTCTCACAGTTTGCCCTCCACACTTTGTACCATGAATTAATATTTAATATTTAATATTAAAGGCTTTCTGTGAGACTCTGGAGGAGAGCAACTATCGACTCCAGAAGGAGCTGCTAGAGAAGCAGAAGGAGATCGCCTCTCTGAAAAAGAGGCTGGAGGAGAAGGAGCAGGCCATCCTGCTACTGGAGAAACATATCAAGTCAGTAGAAATACACACACACACACACACAGAAATGAAAGATATGAGAATAAGGGTCACAAACACATGCAACATACAAATTGCATACATGCAAGTCACATCTGACAGAGGACACGACTGTAGTAATTGAGGTCCGCACACAAGCTATCAGTGCTAAAATGGCATTATATGTAGTAACTAAGTCAATATGAACCACCTGGTTGTATGTGTTTCTGTCTGTCTCTCTTAGTGGTGAGTCTGTGAGCCCAGAATATCTGTGTGATCTGTCAGCTCAGGGCAGTGAAAGCAGTGCAGATCCAGATGTGGAGTCGTCTGCTGCAGAGGCTGATCAGGACATGCCTGACGACACTGGGTAAAAGACAGACCCACACACACACACACACACACACACAGTTATGAATAAGATATACAAGTATATGCACAAACGCCACAAGTGCAGAGACAACTCACACAGTCACATGACTAATCAAATAAGTACTAAAGTCTTTAAATTCACAGCACTCTGGGTCTGTTTTACACAGAGCAAATGACATTTTCGCATTTGGTGTTTTTGCTGCCACAAAAACAGAACCCAAAGTTAAATTTCTAATGCTTTTAGTGAAGTGGTTCACTGGTGAGGGAAAGGTTGAAAGTGCAGTCAGCGATTCTAATCCAATGCACTTTTTGTACACAGTCCTGGCTCTGTAAATGGGAAGCAAAGCAGCTCAAAGACCAAACTGCATAATACTATTTCAGCCAATCAGCCACAGGGGAACCAGGTACACTGACCTCTGCGTCTCCCTCTGCTTCTGCCAGTTACTTTCACTCTTCCACATCCTTGCAAGTGAGAAACAGAACTGCACCATGATACTAATGAAACACAGGTAACATTGGAGATATTACCTTGCCAACTTGGTTTAAAAATATTTGACTTGCTACAGCAAACATCTCATTCTGTAATTATGGAACTATATGATATTACTTAGTGAGGCTTTTGCTTCCTCCTGTCAGTTTAGCACATGTACTGACTAAAGTGAGTATGATGATACAGCGCTAGGTCTTAAATAGTAGTCGGCTGACACTGGCACTATTCACTTTTGCAGCATTAATGCATTAGTAAATTAACACTCGCCACTCGCTCTGAGCGCGTTCTACTTTTGCACTTTCTTGGTGTTAAGCTGCTGTTAATTAATGATTCCTTAAGCGGTTTCCTTTGAGCCTTTGAGTGAAGGAGAGCAATTTTGGCCCATTAAACCCCGCTGGAAGCTCCTAATGTGAAACAGATGGGAGATATGTTGACTTTGCGTCAACAATATGGAAAATGGGAGCAGACTGAAAAATCTGGAGTGACCCATATACAGTGTGAAGACAATACAAACATAAAGCAAAGGGGAAATGAAGGCCTGATCTAACTTGAGGTAAAGAAGACTGTGGCTGATCTACCGTACCAATCTTGATTGATAGGGATATCACCCAATCAAATTGCACTAGAGGAAGTATTGATCTTAAACTGGCGAATGACTCATCATAACTAATCATATTTCCTTTTGATTCATTGGTCCTCACCAACTATTAACTTTCTTTTTTGCACTTGCTGTGGAAAGTACAGAGGTATTATAAGTTTAATTTACTGTATATTTTCTCGATGTTTGATGTTGACGGCACATTCAACTCTATCTCATATCTCATGCTCTCACATGACGCCCAGATATCAGAGGTCATTTCTAGCCACTGATCATACTTTCTGGATATTGATATTGATATATTCTATTATCAAGAAATACATAACCCAAAGTTTGCTTTATTGAATTTCAGCCCCGAACGAGAGTCATAATTTGACCCTTAAGTCTGTAAAATATCAGTGACAAGAAAAGTGGTTAGTATTGCTATTATTTTCATAACGGCCACACCCGTTAGTTTGCTTTTTAAAATGTTTGTGTTTTTTTGCCATTATATTTCAGCGCTGCCCCAATCTGAAAACAGAGCCCCATAACATGTGAGGTACTTCACATACCAGCTCAGCAGGAAAACCCTGTGGCTTACTGTCTTTTCTTCTTCTTCTTCTCAGTAACATGCATCCCACTGTTAACTACTGTATTATAATGGAGGTGTCCTGTTTTATGGGTTTCAGGGTGTTCAAGAATAGGTTTGTATTATTTTCAAGTCTTTCTTAATACAGTACTCACATGCTATATGCGCAGTTGCTGTAATTGTCTTTCCTCTCCATAATGGCCGTATATATGACATGTGAGTATTGTATTTAGATTTCCTTGAAAGAATCCAGACCTATCTTTTAATTGCTTGCAGTCAGGATGTTTATCAAGGTTGGGGTTAGCTCACTTTCAGTGTGCCTGATTCAGACAAATTGCTAACATTTTTGCTTGACACGATCACTTCCCATCCCCTTAAACTGTGGTGGCCTAATGGACACAGACCTTCTATAAAAAGTGTTTATAATCCAGAGACTTGTTATTTAGGGTTCAGGTCATAAACTTTTAGGTAGGTTTCACAACACCTGGCCAAATTATACACCTAAGTAAAGTGAAGCATTGAGTACTGTTTCCTCTTTTTGAATTGATTGACCTGAGAATGATTTGTCCCCAACCTTGGTGTGTGTATTTGTTGTACTGCAATGTTCTGTGCTCTGTGAACCTTTTGGCTGTGCCGCGCTGCTCCCCCTGCATCATATGTGACTAACACATGCTGTTAGTGCCTCTCTTTCACGTGGTGACATGCGCTCACTACGTGGGCATTGTAGGTCGTTGGATTTCAGGTCTTCCTCCTTCCCCTCCCCATCTGGTGTCTTGACATAGAGGAAAACGTTTCTTTACTTCCAGCTCATAATATTATTGAGCCAGATTTGGATCTCAGCTGGAGACAAATTGTGTGGTTTCCTGATCCTGAATTCAATATATTGTGTGCATGTTTTATTTTGGGGGGATGTAGAACAGTAATAATCCATGATCTGTCATGCAGTGCGAGATGGGAGAGAGTCAGAAGCAAAGCCTGTCTTCCTGCTGTGTTTTCAGTGGACCTGTTAAGCGTAACTTGCTGGTGTTGTGGCATTAATAACCTGTCGTACTGTATCTGTCTCCTTCCCACAAGGATGGCCTCTCCTCTGCTGTACATGTCTTCTTGGATCCTCTCAGTCTGTCTGGCTTTATGTTGTCTGAGGTGCACGGTTGTCACATTGCATTTCTTTTGAGTTGAATGAGTCACACACTGAATGTATTCCCTCTGCTGTGACCTCCCTCTCTCTAGTGGCAGATGTGAGGTCCAGCTGGTGCGATCTTCTGCCTGTTGGTGTGGGCCGACGCTCAGCGCCTCTCCTCCTGTCATCCAGGTCACTCAGCTTTACCACCAGAAGCTGGAACACTAACAACGAGCACCGGTCTTTCTCTTCACGTGTGTCATCTGTCTCCTCCTCCCCGACTAGACCACTCCACTTTCCTTATGTTTAAGTGCTATTTCAGACCCTTCTTTTTGTTTTTTTGTTCTGCCTTGCTTAGACCTTACCTCTCCATTCTCCCGCCACTTCTAGTCTTGGAGTAGGATCTAAGGCAGCCTTTAACTCAAGATCTGCGCATTGGCTTAAAAGGGAACAGTTTTATACTGCAGCAGCCTGTGTCACTTGTATTTCCCTATATACTGTGGCTCATGGGAGACTTTATCTGGCGCCAACAGAAGACGTCATTCTGAAGACAATGTGCATCCTCCTATATGAACTTTTTTCTGGAATTACTTTGCTAGACCTCAGACTAAGTTGAGCTTTCTTAAAGTGTTTTGGGATTTCTCATGCTTGCACCGCCTTCCATGGCCGCCAGATTGAATCAATTTGATCCTGCGGTCACAAAGCCAAAAAAACAGAAGATGAATTGAAAAATCGCACCACTGGTCGGTTTGATGATTTTAACAATTGTGACAATCGAGAGAAAACCGGAACCATCATCTCACCAGTTTCTGCAGACGTGCATTGCCTTACGGCTCCTAACTTGTGGCAAGAGGCCCAATCTCAAACCAGAGAAACAACACCACCGTGTGGATAAAGACATATGAAAACAAGTCTGGATAAATTTAAATTCTCAGGATACACTTTGGTCACCAGGTGGGTATCACAGAGGATTGACAACTTTCTGTTTGCACGTACTTCCATGTCATTGCTTTGTACTGCCATTGACGCTCATTGAGGCTGTACAGTCGAGAACATTGTGTTTTCACATTCAGTCCAACACAATTTGCATCTAAAAGCTCACATTCCCTCATGTTTTCAGTGCCATGCATGATTTGTGGTAAACCAAGTCTGACGATAAGATCTATAATTGCAGCCAAGGAAATGTGGTCGCTTTTTCACGTCATTGTCTTCTCATGTTTCCACACTCGCATCAGTTCGCTTCAAGGTGTTCATTATGCCAATTTAAGCCCATTACTATTTACAACACTGGACCTCTTCTGGCACCTTGCCTGTAAATAGAATCGAGACTGGGCCTGGACTTCTATCAGTCAAGGTTAGCTAAGATGTCGTGATGTGGGTATAAAATTTACCTATTTCACAAAAAGACACATTTTTCTACTTACTCCTGCTGGTGTTCATCATGCAGATAGTTTTGGTTGTATTTGTTTATTGTTTTGAAGACATCCTCTTCTAAGGAGTCTGCCTCTTGATAGAATTTAATTGAGTACAGTTTTGTTTGTGGTGCTCAAACTATTGAAAAATTACACAAGAGAAACTTGGCAACTGGACATCCCATAAACAGTCTTACGGTCATGAGGGATAATCCACATACCTTTTAACATAACAGTTTTAACTAGAACTGCCACGTTGACGGCAAATCTAGGTGGTAGCATTCCAAGATGGAAGCAGACATTTCAAAATCCAGAGAACCAAAACTATCTGCAGTGCTGGATACCTGTAAGAGGTAAGGTTTTTTTTGTGTGATTTGGGTGAACTGACCCCATTCACTAATCTTCAAAAGCCATATTTTTAAACCCAAGTAACACTTAAGAGGTAGGGGTTTCACGCTCTGTGATGATGAGTAAATGAACTGTAATAACCACAGCTAATGCTGAATCGTCTCAAACTAGGCCTGGTTAAAGGTCATGTGATGCACTTTATGGATGAATGGCAACCCATAATATTTGCTAGGATATGGTTTTTACTACTTATGTGTTTGAGACAGAAACGTGCCTTTTCAATCACTGAATCGGTTCTGCTTCCCAAGTGGATCTAATGTGTTAATATGTTAGTAATATATATATATGTATATGGAGTTTTGTTAATGTTTTGTTCTGTAAATTCCCTCCACGCATAATTCTAAGTGCCTTGGACATTGTTCACCTAATGTTTCTTTTGATGTGTTTAAATAGCTTTATAGATTTTCTAGGACATGAAACAATTCCACCATGTTGCTGATGGAAATAATGTTTTAAATGACACTTATGTATATGTCGTAGCTCGGAATAGACTGAACCAACATTGGGCTTTTTTTTGTACTGTTACATGAATTAATATCAAATCTTAGTTCACATCTACACCCATAGTTGCACTGTAAATGATTTATATGAATAACATTTGGTATCACTATTAATGTCCTGGATTTAAAGGGATAATCGACTGAGAGACCTGGTCTGAAATGGATACTGTGGATAATGTAACACATACTATAGCAGAGACGTTTATCAGGAAGAAATGTTTAATTCACACGCAACTAAACGTGGCATGATGTATTGAATGCACATGTATGTTCCCTCACATTTAAAGTCTGTTCATGAAATCAGATGGTTTTCTATCGTTCGTGCTCGGGAGAAATAAGCTGTCTAGTCTGATAAAGTCTGCCAAGATGATGTGGGCTTGCAGCATTTTAAAAGTGTGTTGCTTTCAAAACATAATAAATTCTCACCACAGACAAGACCTATTTGTTCAACACTGTAGTATCTTTTTGGCTGTAACCTCAAAAACACTTTTAACAGTGGAGCGGCTTCACTGCGACGGAGGGATATCATGTGTACAGACTGAGCAGTAAAAATTTGGAGCACACAGCACCCCTTTCTTTTCTGCCCAGACTAATGATTCTCGAATTTGATTTTACAACACGTCCAGTTTTTTCACAGGGTTTTCCCATGCATTTTGAGTTTCTGACATTCAGCCCACAAAGTAGAAACACACTTCTTATCTCTGTAAAAGATTTTATGTTTTTGACCCTGCTGTTGTTTCTAATACAGTTTGGTTGAATGGTCAAAACATAATGCTTCTAGTCCTGATTCATTGCAGTAACACCACTAAACCATCCTTTACATATGTTGCACTTTTGTTTTTTAATGATAATTATCTTGTTAATAATAACAAGATAATTTGAACCATGAGGTGTAAATGCAAAAAAACATTTTTCTAGGTGTCTCAAAAATGCCATGCCATTCCATCCTAAACAGATTTCCTGTCTTTGGTAATTTAGCAAAACTTTCTCACTTAAGGATACAAGACCTGAGGATATTTATCCACTTGTTTGTAGGGACATCATGCTGTTTCTCCACAATCTTTACAGTCTATGATAAATATAAATGCATGTCGTAATCTTGAAATGCCATGGTCACATCCACCAATGAACAGTGATGTCTGGCGTAACACTTTAAGACGATAGTTAAACTTGTGTGTGTGCTTTCTAGTCATTCAAGCTGTTGAGGTGAGGGACACCGCTCATGTTTGCCCTGTGACTGTGACAGCTGTATTATTCTCCCAGTGGGGGTATGTGTATATTCAGCTCTGTTTTACAGCCGTTCGTAAAGATTTTTACAGTCACATATAAAATCTGAGTCATTCCACACATGGCATGTCCACTGATGAGTGTCACAAACAATCCGGAGGACACATGAGACATTTTGCAGATATGCGGTCAAGGTGAAAAGAGAAGCAAGATTGTAGATTGTCATCTTTGCGTTACATAATTTAGTGTCTTAAAAATTCTCTCCTGGCATTGATTAAAACCCAAAAGAACAAAATGACATATCTAAATTTTTTCTTGTTGAAAAAATGTTTGCTTTACATTGACTTTCTCTAATGTTGTATGCATGAATCTATAAATATGCAAATAATTCCTGCCTCCTGCTCCACCCACCCGCCCTCCGCTCACCACCTTCACCCACCCGCCCTCCGCTCACCACCTTCACCTTCTGCATGGCAAACCTCATCTAATTCAGCAGCTTCACCATGCGACTATTCTGAGTAGCTTTCGCCATAACTTTATCAACAAGCCCAAGCCATACAAAATATCCTGTCAGCGTTTGACATGAATCATCAGGTAACCGTGGAAACAGTGGACAAACTAAAACAGAAGACAAACTTACTGGTTCATCAACATGCTGGACCACACTTCTTGGCCTCCAGGACTAATGGATGGAACAGCTCCAGGCTTCAATATAAGTTTTGTGGTGAAAGAGTCCTCTGGAAAATGGCTGCTGCTCATTTCACAAGTGATGGGTCACATGTTAAGGTTTAAACTTGATTATCATTGAAGGGCGTCTGTAATACTTGTCCTTTTTTTTAAATGTGGACAGCTGGTTCTCCTTTGTTTTCACTGGTACACGAGGCACAACCATGTACTAAAAAACCAGGAAAGGTATCATTTTTTTCATGTATACGCAATTTCAATTGAAAGTTTGGAACAGGGAGAGCAATAAACAACATTTTTAGATAAGCAGGTGACAGTTTGCCTCTATTTTTACAATGGCACCTGTTACTTTTCTTTCATGTTTACAGTGGCTTCAATGCAAGACCTCGACTGTCTTTCTGGCCATGGCCACAGAAAATTTGCCGCCCATCTGTATGCTCAATGTCCAAGTCATATTTCTGCCAATATATGGCTTAATAAACCGCATCTGTCTCAGTTTTGAAACAGGGATTGGCACCAACCTGGGCCACCCAAATCCTCGAGCTAGTTGACCGCACCCTGTCAGTTCTGACACCCCTGGATAGTTAAAGAAATAAATACTTCACATATTACACACTGGGTGTATTCATCATGCTATAACTGTACTTGGATGGCCAGTTGTGTAAGATGCTCATATGTTAAATGCTTGTGGTCTGAAATGGTTGAAAATTCAGTGAGGTAAATAGACAAATACAGAAACACGGTTGATAAAGGGTGTGAATGATGTCAAGTTGATTTACATGTGAAGGTCTTGAAGCTTGTGATTGTCAGTCCGCTTTCCTTCAGTCCCTGTGATGATGAGAGTCCTGAGGTTCAGGATCTTTGATTTTTATCTATGCTAAGAACAATGTCGGTGCCCTCTCTGTAGAGAATGGTTCTGTTCGTCATTTTCAAGACACTTTATGGCGATCAGCCTAAAGTCTCCACTCGGCGTCTGTCAGTCTGTCACCTCTGGTAACGAAACTGTTGAGGTTTGTCTGTTAGGATGATGTCTTGGATCACATATTGTATGTGTTATTATCCCGTTAGCAGCTCTCAAGTTTTTGCAGAATTGCCCATTTTGCTGCTTGGATGAAGTTTTGTAGCTGGGCCTGATTATACTTCATGATGACTTGAAGGCTGCACAGCTTGTCCTGATCTTTAAGCATATTTCAGCATTGAAGCATTACTTTTGATTGGGAAAATGTTGAATATTTTACCTCATCAACTTAATTGATTTCTTTAACAACCAAAGGCTGTGAAAGTTGTAGACTGATCCAAAAACACCTGTTTGGATCATTCCACGGGTAAACAGCTTCATTGGTAACAGGTGATAGGATCATTATTAGGTATTAAAGGTTCGTCCTGGAAAGACTTAGTTGTTCATCACTTTGTCAAACACATGACTGTATGAAGGATATTACTGCATGGGCTTGGAAACACTTTGTAAAACTGTTGCCTCACAATTTAAGATAAGATAAGATACACCTTTATTCATCCCACACTGAGGAAATTTACAATTTGTTTGCAATGCTGCTAGTCACTTTTATTAATAAGCGGTGTCTGGAAAGGTTTTCCCACATGCTGTTTTAAGGGTTTGGGCTGTTTTCAAACAACATGTTCATTCACATGTGCATGATGGTTAGGTTGTATTTATTTGTCAGTCCCCTGTTTGCCTGTATTGGTGTCTGTTGGCTGAGGATTGTGATGCCAAGTTTGTCCGGCATGCTGATGCTGCTGTCACCCCCTGTAGTGTAGGGGGGACTGTAGTGTAAGAGCACTGTGGCACCTTATCATGGAGTTTGCAGTGTTTGTGATTTGCCGTGAGCTCATGAGTGGTTGGTGGTTTGTGGCACGTTGGGGACACTTTACTCTCATTGTTTTCATTTTTATTGCTCTGGAAGTGTTCCTTTTTTGAAACAATTTGACTTTTGAACTGCATTAAGTATATGCTATATTTTTGTGCATTTTGCTTGGTTCAATTTATTCAGTTTTTTTTTTCAGTTTACTTCCTCTCTGCAAGCACTTCCAGAAATCCATCATACAATGAAGCCTTTATAAGCCCTTATAAATATAATTATGGGTATGTACCCAACACTCCATATAATGCAATGCGGTTGTCTGGGCAAATAAATTGGTCTGGAACACAGCTGAGTTTGGCAAGGCACTCCATAGCTTTGTTAAATTATATAATGTGTGTCTATATCAGGTCTTTCATGTGTCTCATCAGACCTGGATATTAACATTCCTTTGGAGGTGAGAGTGTATTTACAGCCTTAATTATTGCCAGCTTCCACAATGACTGAATCAAAGGTGAGCTAGAGTGATGTGTTATATAGCTTATATAGAGCTTGTATAAGAGCAAATAAGGGTCTCTCAGATGGACAGTTAGCTTCTGGACAAGTGTCCTCAAATCCCAGCCTATTCTAATAAGAGAGACATTTATTCATCATTAACCCTTGTTAAGGTGGATCCCTGACCTGGGTTTCAGGATGGAAGATTCCAGAGAAGAGTCATTGTGATTTACGCAGCTGTGTGTTTGGGGGTTATCACATGACTTTTAGCAAGAGTAAAGCATCAAAGCTTTGCTTTTTTACAGCACCAGGTGAAGAAAAGGGACGAACGACATGCGACTGTAAAACACCAAAGGGCCGACCCGGGAGCTTAAGGTATATATCTCACATGGCACATGCTGTACCTCATAACTGCAATGCCACAGTTCAACTCCCAGCATGGGGTGTTTCGTGTTTCTCTTTATATACTGACTGTCAAAAAAGACACAAATGTCATCAATCAAAAAAAATCTTAAACCCCCCAAAAACTTCACCAAATATATTGGGTGATGCAATATGAAGATTAAGCTCAAACTCCTACAAAAAGATTTTTCCTAAATGATCTAAAAGGTTTAGGTGCTTGAAACATTTGCAAATAAAAACAGGATGGGCCTGGTGTATATAGACGTAGAGGGGAGACACACCATTTCGGGGGTTAAATACATCTCATTAAAGTCATAGTTGTATATTTTGGAAATACATACATCCATTTTCCTGGAAAGAGTTACAAGGTCAGCACTACCTTTTAAATACATAGATGACCTCTGCCTACCCCCGACTCTAAAGCTCAATAATAAACACATTCCTCTTTTGTTATTGCATACTGAAACAAAAGTGTAAAATGATATAACCAGTCCACTCAGCCTCTCTGTCAGACTGTAACCAGTATGTAACTCGGCCTCTCTGTCCCACTATAATCAGTCATAACTCTGACAGATCTTGTTGCAGAAAGGCCTCACACACCTCACTGAAGGCAGAAGTTCCCAAGCAGTATAGCAAAACCAAGCATGTACCTGCTGGTAACTGCTACAGGTAGAAGAATTCCTTAAGTGAATTATTTCTTTTTCTCAATGAGCTGTCTCCATTTTTTTTCTACCACTCGTTAGTGCAGGAGAGCATCTGTTGCAGTTTGTCTGGCATCTGTACACAAAACAATATTTCTCATTTCCCCACATTATTATTAGCTTTTTAGAATTTCTAAGGCCTAACCATATATTTGTGTGATGCATTTAATCTTACACACTTAGTTGTCACTGATTGGGGTTTATATAGCCCTATATTCTATGTACCCCATATTCAAAAAGTCTACAGACTAAAAGGTCTCTATTGATCCTGTCTGATAGTCAATAAAACATGCATATGTTGATTTATTTCTATTTGTTATAAATGTAGGCAAAACAAAGATAAGCTTGAGACATCTTGATTTGCAGAACCGATTTGCTCTTCCACAAGGAGGCCTTTCTTCTCCAAATAAAGCATGAGCCTTTCATTATAAGTAGGCCTGTCTAATTAGTAATATCATTAGAAAACAGATTGTGCTCATTAGGCTGACCCATCTATAATTGATCCCTCAGGTCCTCAGTGTGGGTTTTTGGTATTGAGTGTTTGACTTTACTCGTTTCAACATGTTTATTAATAGCCATTTGGACTTCTCTATAAGTGAGATTATCTAATATAATTTAACTTATTTAAGTCCATGCAATATCCCATGATGTGGAACTCTGCATCTTTCTCCAATCAGATCCTTATAGTCTGCAAACTTAATTAGTTGATCCTGAGCTAATTCTTCATGGGAAGTTAAAGCTTTGTGTGCAGTCATATGGTACTATTATAAAGTCAACCACAGCTTTATCCATCACAGGTTCAGTGGGTTTATCCTTTCATTAACAGCACATGCATAATATAGATTCTTTTACAAATTCAATTAGTGATTCCCCATGTTTGCTCACAAAATCACGCATAGAGGCTCTGGAGGGGACCTCTCACATTTCTTTGAAATGATCGTCAAAAGCAGCTCTCCTGCTATTGAAATCTCCACAAAGATAAATGAGCGTCAGCAAACAAATGACCATAACAAAAACCAATGTATCCTAATTCCATATGCCAAAATTTCAAACCTAAAATTTTATTCATTTATCTACATTGCTCAAAAAAATTAAGCGAACACTTAAATAAGACAGTGTAACTCCCAATCAATCACACTTCTGTGAAATCAATGTGTCCAGTTAGGAAGCAACACTGATTGTGAATTAATTTCACCTGCTGTTGTGCAAATGGAACAGACAACAGGTGGAAATGAGAGGCAATTAGCAAGAAAACCCCTATAAAGGAGTGGTTCTGCAGGTGGTGACCACAGATCATTTCTCTGTTCTCATCCTTTCTGGCAGATTTTTTTGGTCACTTTTGCGTTTTGTCAGTGCTCTCGCCCTTGGGGTAGCATAAGGCGGTGTCTCCAACCCACAGAAGTTGCTCAGGTAGTGCAGCTCATCCAGGATGGCACATCAATGCGAGCTGTGGCGAGAAGGTTTGCTGTGTCTGTCAGCACAGTGTCCAGAGCATGGAGAAGATCAGAGGAGACAGGCCAGTACACCAAGAGACGTGGAGGGAGCTGTAGGAGGGTGTGATGGACATCCACAGTCCACACCATCCATGTGCCATTTCAGCATAAATAAATCCAACACAAATTTTGGTTTAAAAATGTTTGTTTCTTTGATTAACATTATGATCCTTGTTTTCCAATTTGAGTGCACACATTATGGTTTACCTTTCTTTGTTTCTCCACATGCTACTGAGGTCCAGACAAAAGGAGGAGGCGGAGTTTTTAAGCAACCTTTATGCTTCTCCACAGGAAGTGGAAGCTGCCAAAACCTGTTGCTGGACAGGGGTGCTGTGAATGGTGGAGGTTGCTAGAACAGCAGCATGTGGTTATTTCTTTAAGTTTTGGGTGGTATATGTATTTAATATTCGTAAATATTATGTGCATTATATGTTTAAGGGGAAGTTGAGTTTTTTTGGGGGTTTCATTGGTAAGGTAATAGGTTTCCCCCCTCCCTTGTTTGTCTGTAGGCTAGCCTGTGTGTATATATACCCCTTCATTTTCATCATTCACTAGGTCAGGTTTGTTCAGTTAACAGTTCTGTTGCCATATTGTTTTGTTGACCTCAGTTTATTTAAAGGGCCCAACTTTAGTAATTTTGGTTGATACTTTGAATTTGCTTATGTATTTTAATCATTTGCAACTTTGTTTTTGGATCTTTGGCCAAATAAAGCCTTTTAAGTTGGAAAACCCTCTTGTGTCTCTGCTCATGCTGCTTGGTCCCTGACAGAGGGCAACAACCCAGCAGCAGGACCGCTACTGGCTCCTTTGTGCGAGGAGGAAGAGGAGGATCACTGCCAGAGCCCTGCAGCACGACCTCCAGCAGGCCACTAATGTTCACGTTCAAACTGTCAGAAACAGACTCCCTGAGGGTCGTATGTCGGCCCGTCGTTCACAAGTGGGGCCTGTGCTCACAGCCCAACACCATGCAAGGCCATTGGCATTTGCCAGAGAACACCAACATTGGCAGATTGGCCATTGGCGCCCTGTGTTCTTCATGGATAAAAGCAATTTCACACTGAGCGCATGTGACAGACGCGACAGAGTCTGGAGACGCCATGGAAAACGTTCTGCCGCCTGCAACATCCTCCAGCATGACCGGTTTGGCAGTGGTTCAGTAATGGTGTGGCGAGGCATTTCACTGGAGGGCCACACAGCCCTCCATGTACTGCCCAGAGGTACCCTGACTGCCATTAGGTACCAGGATAAGATCCTCAGACCCATTGTGAGACCATATGCTGGGCAGTGGGCCCTTGGTTCCTTCTGATGCCTGACAATGCTAGGCCTCATGTGGCTGGAGCGTGTCAGCAGTTCCTGCACGATAAAGCCATTGATGCTATGGACTGACCTGCCCGTTCCCCAGACCTGAATCCAAGTGAGCACATCTGGAACATCATGTCTCTTCCATCCACCGACGCCATGTTGCATCACAGACTGTCCAGGAGTTGACTGATGCTTTAATCCAGGTCTGGGAGGAGCTCCCTCAAGAGAACATCCGTCACCTCATCAGGAGCATGTCCAGGAGTTGTAGGGAGGTCATACAGGCAGGTGGAGGACAGACACACTACTGAACCTCATTTTGACTTGTCTTTAGGAATTTCCACTAAAGTTGGATCAGCCTGTGATGTGATTTTCCACTTATTTTGAGTATGATTCCAAATCCAGACCTCCATGGCATAATAATTTTGATTTACACTGATCCTTTTTATGTTATTTTGTTCTCCATGCATTCCACTATGTAATGAATAAAGATTTTCAACTCGAACATTATTTTAGTGTTCCCTTTATTTTTTTAAGCAAAAATCAGTTCTATATGGGTCCAACATATTCTTCTGAAACCAAAAATAATTATTGTATTATATAACAAAGAGTTATATACTTAGAGATTTCTGCAGTTCACCCATTAACATTCCAGTGCATGTAGAGTAGATGAAAAGAGTGCTGAACATGATGGGCCAGAGAAACAGATCATCTTCTGGGCACAAGCGATCCTCATCCTGTTTCACAAAATTTGTCCCTGATGGGATTTTCTCTGGATTGTGCAGAAATTTAAATCCAGCAGTCTCTCCACGTTTGATTTTGAAAGCAGAGCAAACGCCCTGGATCACTCATCATCCTGTATTTTCTGCATTCTTTTTAACAACGTGACTCTGTTTCACACGGACTCCAGCTGGACCTCGATCAGGCCCAGTCCCGACCTCCTGGCTTTAGCATTCTGTTTTCTACCAGCTTCCTCAATTGCAGACCAAAAACACATTATTGTAATTCTGGTGCAAATTTTGTTGTTGTTGGGTTTTTTTTTTTCTCATTTGCATTTTTGTCAGCGTCGCAGGTTCTTTACACTTTTCTCACTCTGTGTTGCATTACATTTGTGGATAACTACAAAAAAAACTAGAGGGTATCTACATGTACTCTCCCAGCACAGTTAGAAAATGTAACATTGAAATGAGGGAGCTGCTCTGCTACATGAGGTTCTACAAGGGGGTGTCCGTGATTATTGTGGTTAACATTATTGTTGGTCAGCCCTAAATCCTTTTAAAGCTCTGAGGATAGCTGCTGTTGGCTGTGTTTATGTAACTGGGGACATATCTTCATGTGAACCAATGAAACCTGCTTTCTTCATCTTCAGAACATTCTTGTTTCTCAGAGCAATCTTTTTTTTTATCTGCAAAGCACTTGGATACTGTTATACATCTTTTTATTACATCCCAATTAGATCTCTGTAACTCTCTCTATATGTTCCTTTCTGAACTGGCAAATTTTATCCATCTGTTAATGTCAGATGGCTCAGAACAGCAACACTATTCACAAGATCCAAAAAAAGATTCCATATAACCCCAATAAAAGTAAAGCTCTACACTAGTTGATGCATTTTATAATAGATATTTAGATTTAATGACCACCTATAAGGCATGTATGGGACTGGCTCCTGACTGTATGTCTGACTATTAACACTATACAAGCCTGAGTGTAGTGAGGTTCTTCTGGCAGGCCTATTAGTAATTCCCAAGGTGATGTTAAGAAGCACACAGCGTTCCTCGACTCAGAGCAACCTGCCAGCGAAGATCAGGCAAGCTGAAGCGCTATTTATCATCATTGTCATTATTTTAAAATTTCAATTTCATATATTATGTTGCTCTTTTTGGATTAGTTGTACTTTTTACAAAAATGCACTTTGTAACTGGCTTTTGAATTTTTTTTCCATTTTATTATACAAGATGTTTTTTGACAATGAAGTCTGATTTGGATCAATTTGATTAAGCTACCACAAAAAATATATAGTTACTATTTTGTACTATATTTATATCTATTACATTGGTGTTCACTTAGTGGAGAACCTCACCTGGACCCACAATACCAGCTTCATGGCAAAGATGCGCAACTCTCTACTTTCTGCAAAGGCTATGAAAAGCCCACCCATCACTCTGAGCAGCTGCTGAACTGCCTGGTGTGGAAGTGACATATTTGTTTGGCTTAGTTTTTTGTGTTTCTCTTTAGTGTTGTCCTTTGATCCCAAGGGAAGACATTAAAAGAGTCATGTAACAAATTTCGTAGGGTTCCAAATAATGATAGGTTGGAGTCATTTTAAGTGTTTTAACTGGATTGTACTCCATTAACTCATTAAAGTTTCCTTTAGTTTTTTGTTGTTTTGCAGACAATAAATGAGAGTTACTCAGTTACCAAATGTAGGCAAATCTGACTCATGCACTTAAAAAGGGGCAAATTGGAAAAGGCCAGGTGGTGGAACAAACAAATAAAGTCAAGTGATGGTTAATATATCCGTAGATGGATGACATATGTTGTTGTCAGAGATGGGCCATTAGAGAGGATGGTGACGGAATGTTGTAATTTGCAAAGGATTTCAGGTAATTGTGAATTTATTGGCCGG
This sequence comes from Centropyge bicolor, assembly GCA_037975185.1. Classification (NCBI taxonomy): domain Eukaryota; kingdom Metazoa; phylum Chordata; class Actinopteri; family Pomacanthidae; genus Centropyge; species Centropyge bicolor. The sequence continues at coordinate 47,520 of JBBMOC010000076.1, forward strand.
CAGTCAGTTAACATTTAGGCAGTAATTCATTGTCAGTCTGCTTGCATTTCATTCAGGAGAGGTCAAAGGTCAAAATCAACAACAATAAAGCGGGCTTGTGAAGCAAGTCTTGCCTCTGTGTTGGCTACCACAGCCAGTGCAGTGTTGCTATAGCCTCAACGTTGGATATAACGTTAAAGGAACGGTTCAGCATTTTAGGAAACTGACTGTGTTGCCAAGCGCTAGATGAAAAAATGACATCGCTCTCATGTCTGTCTGGAAAGGTTAGTTTAACTCGAGCCTGGCTCTGTCCAAAAGGGAACAAAATTCTATCTTTGAGCAAGTTTAGGAAAAGTTCATTGTTATTTGGTGACTAAGTCAATCTTTTTCATGTATAAGCTGAGGTAACACATGCTCCAGATTGGCTGAGAAAAGGTCAGACATTGCAGACAGGAGCCAACAAACAGTGTTTTTTGGGTGAGTAGATACTGGATACATCTTTGCAGGCTAAAGGAAAATATTGTTGGAGGTTTCTTCCTCCTTATAAGTTTTTATAACCTCTTATATGTAAGAGGTCATCCAAACAGTGGATGGCAGAACATACCACATTTGATTAAGTTCCCTCACGTTTTCTCTCTATAAATTTGAACAAAAGCTTGTTGTGTTCCTTGTGGGTTTGTGAGGGATGGGACCACTTTTGGCCAATTGGTGATATTTGGGGAAAATGAATACCCAAATCTGCTCCTCAGCCTTGAGAAAATTCCTCAAGACTTTAGAGATTTCCTAATTACACTGAGTAGAGATTTCAGTCTCCAAGTCCAAATCTGGCATTATAAACTTTCCAAAACCCAGAAAGCAATTCAATCTGTCTGTACACATAGTGGTCAACATGATATATGGAGGCTACTTAATCCAATTACTTGTCACTATATATTTTTCTCTAATAGCCACTCTGTTTGCTTGCATATTGATTATTTTCTAATTACACACGCTCTAATCAATAATACTGGGAGCTGTAGTATGCCGTAAAATCATAGTATGGAATTACTATTATCTATTTACTAGAAAATAATTAATCTTTACATAATAGAGAAAATGTGCAAGTTGGAATCTCATTGAGCACAATTATTCAACGGTTGCATTTTACTCAATTTTGTTTGAATAAAATCACCCCTGCGAGGATTTAATTGTATTTTAACAATGTCAAAGATGCAGAAAATGTATTACTTATTTACTTTGGGACATTTTCCCAAAAATAAGACTTGTATAATAGTTGTTAATTAACACACAACTTATAATCAAGCTGCTGTAGCACTTAAACATTGTTACAAGTGTGACTGCAAGTTACCAAACATGCCAACTTTACTGCACTGTAAGTTTAAATTAAGCTATATAATTAGAGTTTTGAGGTCAGTCTGTGTTGTTTTTGATGTCATGTGACTTTCTCAAGTAGCCATATGATGCCTTTTTAAGATAACAGCTCACCTACTTTAACCAGTTTCCCTGTTCTCAGGCTGAACTTCCACCCCTTTCCCACGCAATCATGCACAAATGTAGGAACAAACATTTCTGCTCTCAGAGGTGAGTAATTGCAAGTTACTTTGACTGCAGTTCATTTTCAAGTCAGTTTTACTGAACTAACATTCTTTTACTCGAGTAACACAAAAACATGTTAAAACCAGTGTCGTACTTCTGAGCTTTTGTATGTTTTGAGGGAAAATTATGGGATTTTATTATTATTATTCTTAGGTTTTGTCTCATTACATTTTGAAGCCTAATATGTTGTTTCCTCTTTCTTGGCTTGTGTTGTGTCAAGTCCACCAAGGCTCTCTGTTATTAGCTTTGTAATTTCAAGTCTCTGTTCATGAGGCCACAGCAGGAGATTCAGATGGCAAAACCGTCCTTTCAAAGGCTGAGTGCAGCTCCTGCTGACAGATTACACTGAGCTGCGCTTGTCAATGCTGTTTTTGTGGTCGGTAAATTAGACAGTGGCGCTCTCAGGACTCTGACCCGCCAGAGAGAAGCTTCATCTGTTTGTGTCAACACATTTCACACTGTGCGTATTAGGTTAACATGTCACACTCAGTCACGCTATCTGTCATATTAGTTCAATATTGAAGCCATGCTGCTAACAGTGTATGTCCACAGAACACAGTAAATCACTCAGTTAGGCTGTGGACAGTCTTGATCAGACCAAAATAAATACTGGAAACAGATCAGATTCACTTGGAAAAAAAACACAAGAATTGTTCTTTATAGGTGATTTGCCTAATAATGTTTCAGCCACTCATAGTCTTCCTCAGGTGAAAGTTAAGAAAGAAACAAATACACATACGACATGTTTCAGTATTCCAGCTATTTACATACCCTACCATGCAGTTTCTAGAATTAGGTCACTTCTCCCTTTTAAAGAGAGAACAACATACGCACTTATCATACTTGAGGCTTTAAAGCTATTGGTCTTTTAGATACAGAATGAGTGTGACAGAATTTTCACTGCGATTCAAATCGGATGAAGGCACAACCGCTGGGTTGAGGTTGCAGTTAACCTTCAATGAGTATTATGGCAAATGATATTTTATTTTAGGGATTTTGTGTTCAAAGTGCTGGAATATTGTCAGCTTATTACTTAAAGCCACAAGGAGTAATATTGGTCTTTAAGAGCACAAAATATGTGAGAGAAGTGTGCATTCAATTATATGTTTATTATTAAAGTGACAATTAAAAGCAGTGCTGTACTAAGCTGCATTATACTGTAGGGTGTTTCTAATTCACTTCAATAAAAACAGGCAGTAAATGAGAAAGTCCAGTTGGCTAACAATGTCACATTCTGCCTCTGTACCTCCAGGCATATTCCAGCTTCCTCAAACGGGTTTATTTCCATGTTCATCCTGTGAGATGCCATCTGACTATTTCTCCTCTCAGTCATCTCACAGCCACATCCAGCCCCTCACTCCTGCCCTGCAGTATTCCTGCTCCCGCCCACCTGCTCACCTGTTTCCTGTCTCTCCCTTTCCCACCTTTTTTCTATTCACTCTTTGCCAGATCCTCCAGTGTCTAACCTGTCACTTTGAACCCTCTCACCTGTGACGAATTGCCCTAAATTCTACCTGATTACATGTGCTGGATTCCTTTCTGCTCCTGTCTGGACTTCACCTCGTCACCTTAGGTCTTATAAGCATTATACATTATCTTTGCAAATAACTTATTAAGCTGCATCGGCTTTAGATTCAGCATTCAGCCTTGACAAAAAAAAACCCTCTTACCATCAATTCCACTTACACAAGAGTGCAATGTAAAACTTATGTAAAAGTTATAGTCAAGCTGCTGCCCTTGAAATCTGATTTGTTTTATCAGCCTGGAGGCTGGATATTATTGTAGTATATGTTAAGCACAAGAGAAATCTACTATTTCCTATAGGGAACAATATAGAGCATATAGGGAGGAGGGCAGCCTGAATACCATTAGAAAAAAAGAGCACTGTTGCTATGTAATAACATCACATGAAGTGTTTGGGTCCAGACCAGGTCCAAAGCAGATTAGAACAGAATTTTAAGAGAAAGACCAGAAAAAACATCAAAATTATTATATTAATTTCACACAAGAGCATTTCTTCAGTGCCACTTTGAGTATAAACATATTGTTATTTGCATAGTGTCACCATAATTTTATTACTGAAATTTGGGTTAAGGTTGTGACCTTTTAATGATAACCTTACATTTGATTAAGCTCACTATTACATTTTTCTTATTAGAATGTCCACTTGTGTAACTCTCAGCTTATTTAGGACCTTGAATGCAGCATGTAATGAGTGCTGTTGTGTAACTATGCATAACCAAATTCTATGAAATCAAATGTTTCAAAAATAAATGTCACTGTCAATAAGTGTGAGATGGGAAGTGAGCCATGAAGGTCGATCCTGCTGTGAAGCCTGAAGACAAAGAGGGGGCGTGTACTTTTGCACGTGTAAACTCTGCCTCTTAAATAAGTGGAGACAAAAGCCAGGGCGTTAGAGTTGGACATATAGGCTGCAGCTGGTAGACGCAAAAACCCTGCGGATCTCGCCTCTCTGGGCTCTCTCCGCTGTGGCATCGCAGTCAGGATGAAGCTGGCGGTGTCGTGCTTTTGCATTCTGCACCTGGTGTCGATCGGCACCGGAGCGTTGACCCGCGGCGAGCCGCCAGCTGCACGCGGCAACCAGACTGACAGCAGGAGCGCAGCCGTGCAGAGAACAGGTGAGTGCATGGACCCATCCGCTCCCGTGGACACAGCCCATTCATCAGACACTCTTGTTATTGTCACATCTAGCAGATATTAAAAGGGAGGATGGAGAGAGAGAGGATGATAGCAGTCACTATGAACTTACAATGGAGTTGCTGCATAAAATAGTTTAAAATAGTGCAAAAGCTATATTTATATAAAACATTAAATTTATATAAAATGAGATATTTTATAGAAAAATGAATTTAAAATACTACACAACATTAAGTATTATTCAACTTTAATGTGCCAATATATGAAATATATATGACAAAAATGCAAATAATTATGTGGCATAATCATTGAGGTTTGTCCAAAAAAAGACAAGAGCAATTTAAACCACTGAGTTTTAGTCTGAATATGACATTAAGGATCAAATTTACTTTTTTCCATCAAAATTGAATCTGAATTGATCATGTCCTCTTGCCAAAAGCACCACCTGAAATCCTCTACAGTGTGTAGTCAATGTGAATCGGAGTCTCTGGTTCCCAGGGTAGGACCTGGGGTGAAGTTGTTTTTTTTTGGAGTCCTGGTAATAGGCTCATCTTTAGGATCTCACTCTAACAGATGTGATGATGAAAACGAAGAGCGATAAGATATTTGAGACAGTATGTGAATTGGCACAATTTGATGATAATATTGAATCGTTGCCCACTGCAGTCTATATTTTGTCTGTGTCCTGTAGAGGTTGCATGACACCATTAACATTACAGCGTTCTAGAAATGTTCATAACTGTTCGCAGCATAGCTTACATGTTTCATCCTCAGTGGCATCATGCAGACTGTCAAGTGGCCTCATCTATGCAAGACATAATTCTTCAACTGGAGCTTCCACAGGCATAAGGTTGGCTGTTGCAATAGCTCATATCCCTAATACAAAATGTTATAATTTGTTATTTATTTATTTATTACTCGCCACAGTTTGTGCAAAAGTGTTTCAATTGAGGCTGCTGCATGGCAGCTCTGCAGGGCTGATTGGTACATAAAATATAAATATAAATATAAAATATATGACATACTGCAAGTTTGAATAGAAAATGGCAAATACTTAGGCGTGGGCCCCACTCTCTGATCTATAACTTGTTTATGTAGCAGTCTTGTATGCAACTCCGAGTGCTGGACATAAAACATTTAAATGAATAAAAGAAAGCAGAATGTAATAAAACTAATAATAAAATATTATTGAAAGCTTAAATGAGTGGACACTAGATCAAATCCAGACTATAAAGATGTTATAGGTTATTTTTTAAAGATGTCCACACTTTCTGCCCCTGTCAGATCCTCTGCTAGGCCGTTCCAGAGCCAGGGGCCGTAGTGGCTAAAAGCGGCATTGCCACTTACTTAGTGTCAGGTTTAAAAGAGTTGCATTTTTTTGCGTTTATTATAACTTTTTAGTGACAGATTTATGCATGTGCTGATTTACGACAGCGTAATTTTAGCAAAGCAGCTCCTGTGTTAGGCACAACAAGATCCGGCAGAGGGAGGCCCTCTTCTCCTCATAGCACTGCACAGTTGGTATCACATAGAGCGCCATACAACAACATGGGGAAACACAGAAAATGGATAAATATAAAAAAAAAAGAGCACATCTGCTAAAATGTAAGTGAACCATATACAGTGTGTATGATTAAAAACAGCATGTAGTTTGTTCAGCTGTCACTCAGAGGTGAGCTGTTGAATGCTGTTATGGTGAAAGGTAAGAATAATGACAGCGGTGTTGACTGAGTCTGTTGAAAAACGAGCTCTGCTGTCTCTGTGGTGTGTCGTGGAGTTCATGGGATGGATTTTCTATGATGAAGGGCTGTGTTTGGTGACCTCCTGCTTCTTGCTGACTCGAACTTCTCCAGGTTTTGGCCATTGATTGTTCTAGCCCTGTGAATGAGTTTATTGATCCTGCTGGCATCACTGGTGCTGCTCCCCCAGCAGATCATAGCACAGTAGACGGACTGGTGGAAGATCTCCAACATCTTGCTGAACACATAGAAACATATGAGCTCAATGTTGGTCGTCAGTCCACTTGGTTGAAGTGGACAGCCAAATACTTGTCATGCTAAACAATTCCAACCTGATTTTTATGGGCTTGGTCACATTTCTCATCCTCCTAAAATCAAACACCAACTCCTTGGTCTTGTTTACATTTAGGAGCAGATGATTGAGGCTGCAAAACTCCACAAAGTTACCAAATAGTTACTTGCACTCTCACTGCTGCCCATCTCTAACACACCCCACCACCAGAGTCATCAGAGAACTTCTGGAAGTGGCACGATTCAGAGTTCGTGAAAACCACCACACAAACCGGGGCCTATCTGACAGTAAGCGGTTCAGGAGACTTCTCACCCATTTGAAGTTTCCGGATGGCGTTAAAGGCACTGGAGAAATCAATAAACATGATTCTTACAGTGCCGCCACTGCCATTCACAGTTAGTGAGCTGTAGCAGGTGGATGGCTGTATATTCCATGCCCCATGTTGTGGGGATGTAGCTCAGTGGTAGAGCGCATGCTTTGCATGTATGAGGCCCCGGGTTCAATCCCCGGCATCTCCATGTTTTGTAAATTTCCTGGAGGGAACCTCCCAAAGGGATTAATAAAGTACTCTGTCTGTCACATGAGGCTGATAACCAAACGAAGAAGAAGAGGGTTTAGAGCAAGTTTCAGTTGTTGTCCAAGGTGGGCCAGGAGTAGTCTCTCCAGTACCTTTAAGACATTTGATGTTAGGGCAACTGGTCTAAATTCACTGAGGCCAGATGGAGTGGCTTTCTCAGGTATTGAGGTATAACACAATGTTTTTCATATCACTGGTATCCTTTCCTGCAACAGACTCAGTTTAAAGATGTGTTGCAGGATGCCAGACAGCTGAGTAGCACAGACTATAGGACCCTGGGAGGAATACGATCAGGGCCTGCAGCCGTGACTTGGTGAAGTCTATCAAGCCGTTTCCTAATGCCTTTGTCAGACTACATGACTTTGCACAAAGTCGTCAGATTGCTGCGCGGTTCACACGACACAACTTTCTGTCTTGCAATTGGAAATCTTGAAGTTGTTATGGTTTGCACACTACATTACTGATCTGCAACAGGGGGTCAAAGATCACAGGATCTTTGCCCAGCAGGAATCCCCGACAAGCCCTTCTTGTCTTCAAACTATGTTTTGTCACGAAAACATGAGGGAAACATTCTTGTTGTCATGTTGCATGTGATTCCTAGCTGCTGCTCTGGTCTGGTCTGTCTTGCTCAACTCCTCGCCTCCCCCAGCCCATGTCTGCTCTCATTGACTGTAGCTGGGGTTGATTTGTTGTATGAGAGGGTGTGAGGACTTCCTGTGTAGAAAGGCCCAGCTAGAGGTCCTGTGCTGAACCTGTTAAAACACACATTCAACTCATTTAGGCTCTTTAGGCTGCCGTCCTGCTGACTGTCTTTGATGTCGAAGCCTCTAATCTGCTTCCTGTCCATCCACACATCTCTGATGTTGTTGTGCTGGAGTTCATTATATGAATCCTTGTACGTCCTCAGTCCCACCTGCCGCTTATGCAGTACCTTTTTCAGATTGCTCATGTCATCAGAAAAGGCTCTTCTTTTTGTTCCGTAGATAGTTCAGGTAACTGTTGATCTGAGGTTTATTATTGGGGAAACAATGTACAGTTCTGGTTGGGATGGTGGTATCCTCATAGAAGTTGATGTTGTCTTTGATGCAGTCGGTAATGCAGAGCACATGCCAATCTGTAGTTTAAAAGCAGCCCTGCAGTGCACTTCCTCCACCACACTTTAAATTTACTATACACGTAGAACTTTATTTACAGTACAATGACCTATATGTCCACAGAGACTAATGAGAAGATGAGATGCAGCAGGCAAGTCGTAGCAGGAATGGACCTCTGCCTGATAGGAAAGGTAGTGAACAGATAACTGGAGAGGCTTACGTGAAATTACGTTTATATGTTTTGCAGTCTCATGATTACAGAATAATTATATTATGATCTTTCTAGTGATTAGGAGATACAATATATTATGATGATCCTATGGAGACTAACAATGTGCCTCTGTCCCATTGTAGTCACCAGTTGTGTATGGTGACCTAGCCATAGTTTTTGCCCATCATTTATTGCATTCAAGCATTGATTTAATGTAACTAAGTACATTTACTGAAGTACTGCACTTCAGTATAATTTTGAGGTACTTGCACTTAAATTGAGTATTGAGTTGAGTATTTCCATTGTGCTACTTCCATTCCACTACATTTCAGAGTGGAATATTGTACTTCCTGCTCCACTACATTTATTTGACAGCTTTAGTTACTAGTTACTTTTTAAAATTTCTACCAGACTAAGCAGTGAGAATGATAAGTCGGTACGTTGCCCCACCCCAAGTATGAAACAAATCAACAGAAGGGTGAGGGAAATGTCAGTCCAGCACACATAAATCAAAACACCTGTCTGGGTAGACTATATCTATGCAGGCCGTTGAAAGGGATTTTAGGAACAAATTACTAAATATCTTTATAGAATATGATGCATGAGTATTAATTATGCCACCAAACAGTATAATAACACTGACAGGATCCACTTTGCTTAATCAGTATTTTTACTTTAACTACATTCCTCTGATTCTGTACTTTAAATTAAGTGCTATTTTGAATGCAGGGCTTTTATATGTATGTGCTTTATAATATTTTCCCTTTGAGATATAACTACTTTTATTTAAGTAAAGCACTTAAATACTTCTTCCGCCACTGCGCTCAATAGTCTTGATGTTGTTTCAGTAGGATCTTCCATCCAGGGCAGACAGAGACCACTGTTTGCGAGGAGACGACAGTATGAACGACAAAGGATTCATGTGCCGGTAAGATGTGTTGGTTTATATTCCAGTCAGTATTCTGGTTGTGTTATCTGAATTAAGGATTAATTCAAATAAAGTCAAAAGGTTCAGGTACATTTTATTCAAAGCCGCACATTTGATACATCACACAAGTCTTCAATAAATGTGTTGGTGTTTCAGGTCTGGGCCTTTTTGGAACTGATAGTTAATCCTGTAAAGCCCGAATCCACCTAACCCTTAACGGTCCTTCTGAACAAACAAAAAAAAAACATTTTCAAAGATCAATTTCCATATTTGAGTTTTAATTTGTATCATATTTGAGACGTCATCATCATTTGAGACTCGAAGTCTCATTTAATTCCATTCAACAGTTGGTCATTCTTGTTCCAAACAGGAAGACATTTTTATTTTTATTCCACTATTTATTATTGTTATTACTCTGTATAAGCTACTATCTGCTATCATGCAGCAATGGCAAATCCACCAACGGAACTGGCAGGTGGAAGAGGAACACTTCATTTATGTTAGCTCATTTTGTGGTTCACAACCTTTTTATTGCACACTGATGATATAGGGGCCTCCAAAACTCATGTGTCATATATGATACGTTCGGAGATATAGGGTTAATTCCAACATTTTTGAATGTGCAGTTTTCAATACAACAAAACCAGCATTTTTCAGTCTTCAAAACCACAAGGTGAGGCAATATTCATTGATAATTTGATGCTCCCACATTCACCTACCCTGTCTCCCTCTTTCTGCTCTCTCCACGTCCCAGAAGCCCAAAGAGGTTCCCGTTCCTCAAAACAAACCTGCTCCTCCTCCTAAAGTGACGCCCAAACCCGTGAGGACGAACTGCTCCCAGATTACACAAAGCTGCTTGCCCCAGGCTGGCTGCTGTGACACATTTGCCCTGTGCCACTGTCGCTTCTTCAATGCAATCTGCTTCTGCCGGAGGACAAAGTCGTCAAACAAGAAGAAAACATAAAGAATGCCAGCAAACTGCAACACACGCTACAGGCCTATAAACAGAGATGCCACCCACACCGCTACAATTGTGTTATAATCATTTATCCGACACACAGATTGATGCCCCGTGTATGGATCGGACAATAGTCATCCTCTCACATAGTCAGCCTAAAATCTGTATCACTTAAAGTAGATGGCAGCCAGCACGCCCACAGTTTGATGTCGTGGCACAGAAGCAAAGCAATGTACCACTTTGGACGGGGTCATCAAAATGTATTTCAGCCACCTAAAGACAGCCTGAAAAAAAATTAGCAATATAAGTGTACACAATATTTAGAACATTTTTAGCACTTTGCCTTGCTGTCCATATTTTTACCTGTTGAACTTCTGTATTGTGTCCTGTGTTGTGTTGCAGATCAGATATTAAAAATGCGTGACTGTGACAGTGATAACGAAATGCCTTCACTGTGGAGATGATACCATTAAGAGCCAGAGTATACAGAAGAAGAACTTTTGCAGATGGAGACTGAACAAGCCAAAAGAAAGAGAGTTGAACTACATTGACTGTGGATAAGTAATTCAAACAAGCCCAACAGCCTCTTTCAATACACAGTACTATTTTTGAAATGTAGCTGCTTAGAAAAACTACCCACCATATAGTTAAGCTTAAATTCTTCCAGAATCTTTTCATTCTCATGTGACTTCCTTTGCATAATATTGACTGTATGTTATCAGTATTATCATAATCATTGTTCTCATTTTCATACTGCTGACATTATTGCATTTCACCATGTTCCAGTTTTATAGCACCAGTGTGATGTGACTACATATATATTTTGTACTGTTTTGTTAATATTATGTCCATAATTGTGTGAATTACATGAGAGAGCTTTATTGGATAAAAGAAATTCTTTGTGAACCAAAACTCACAGAACTTTGACAGCAATCAAATATCGAATCAGTCCATTTGTTCATATGCTTTTCTAATGTTATTACTCTTGCAAATGATTACATGCTACTTGGCAGTCTTTCATGTGTCATCTTTGAAAAAAGTATTGTGTTTGATGCACAGTCACCGCGGCCTCAGTAAATGCTAAGTTTTGAGCACCACAATAAAGCACTGATCTGACAGGATCTATGTGACTTAGGGCCTTTACACAACTGCTGGTTTCACACTTCAACAGAACTAAAGAACTATACATGACGTACCTACGCCCCGTCATCATCACCTAGATGAGCTGCATCTCCATATGTTTGCGATTGATTGATTGATTGATTGAAATTGAACTTGGTTTCTTCCCACGCTATAAAGTCATCAGAACAAATGTCAATTAAGCATTTGGAGGTGAATTCAGAAAAGGATTGCTTGACTTTTGTGGCTAACGCTGCATACATTTGGCGCAAAACTGGCCTATTTGAGCTAATGGGCCTCATTATAAAACAAAGTCTAAATCAGTTTGTGAAGGTTCTCAGTTAATCAAAATCAAGTTGAATCAATGAAAACTGAACTGGGTTTTGGATTCTTGAAGACGTTTCACTTCTCTCCTTCAACTCCTACTTGAAAGTCTCATTCATGAACACCAGCTCTCAGAGTGAAAATTTTAAGTGTCTTCAGAGAGATGGTGTGAACTAAAGCGCATTTATAAGGTGTCATAATTGGGTCTAATCCTCAAATAATTTCACATACAGTGTGTCATCCTTATTGCGCACAAGTCAATAAAATGAGTGTTCACTCTTCGGAAGTCTCGCATGATTGAACTGGCTGAAATTCAATGTGGAAGATGTTCATTATGTGGTAAACTTTGCCTCATGGATAATTGCAGTCAGACACAAAACAAGAACAAATTGTGCACAGATACAAAACTTAATGAGCGTGTTTCCGCCGTAATATATAGTCATTACAATACCTTTTGTGAATCAGACCGTGAGGCTGGGCAGATGGTTCAAAGTGATGGGCAATTTATGGTGCACGCTTTGTTTCGTTGAGTTAACAGAATCCACCTACCAACACCAATGAAAGTCCATATTATTTGAATGCCTGAATATAGTCTGCTGTATTTAAATAGTCTGCTAAGGCAACAGCTAAGGATGGCCAATTACACTTTGAAAATGTAACATTAACCAATGCTGAAAGTCCGATTGACTAAAATATTAATTTCACTGATATATAACTGGATATCCCTTGCCTGAGCCTCTCTGAGACTCTGCCAGTGAACTCTCTGTGTGTTCGGGGTCTATGTCAGACTGCCTAGTGTATTTAATGTGTGTGTTCCTGTCACTCTATGCCAGTTTGTCTTCGTACCAAGTGTCAAGCTTTCCAGCCTGTTTCCTAATGATATGTCCCTGTGTTTTGTCCTTGTGTTCTCCTAGAGTTTGGCAATTTTTAAATTTGTTTGGACTGCCTTATCTGGTCATGACTCTTGCCTACCTCACTATCCTGTAGGCTTTTTGTGCAATGCCTTTTAGTTAATAAATCATTGAACTGCAGCCCTGCCTTTTATTGTCTGCATTGGGGTCCGATCCCTTACGTTCCTGCTTCTTTGCTTGCACAACTGTCACACCTTCTCCACTTCTTAGACTCTTGTCAGTCTCACGCACACCTCCAATATCCCAAAATGACTTGGCCACTTACCCACTCCCTTCTTCCTTACTTCTAATTAATGGCAGGAAGCGTCACTAACACTTGTAGACATGTATGTCAGAAATGAAAGTTATAGTCAATGAAAGACAAAAATCATTGCCACAGATAAACATGCATTTTCTCAACTTTCACACTGTGCCTACACATAGATCTCGTGGCACACAAAATTTCAGACATTCAAAGTTTAAGAATAAAAGAATCAACTGGCCAAATAAGATACAGAAACTATTTCTTTTACTTAATTATTCACTCAGACTTACCAGCAACACCTGGATTAATGCTGTTACACTGACATGAATTTATTAGTTCATACCATATATTTCTGCATGCCCTTTCCATCTCCCCATAGAGGGGTCTGTGATCATTACCAAATAAAAATGACATACAATCATGACAAATAAATGCATAGTAACATTGGCTATCAGGACAAATTTCATACCTTCTCCTTTTTGTGGTATACTTGTGTGCTGCCTGTGTTTTTTTTCATTTGCGTCAGGATGCAGCAGCACAAGCATACGGATAGATAAAAAGTATAAGGTACAAAACTATAAGAAAAATAAAAAAGGTATACACAACTAGTACTAAGTGTTATTATATAATGTGTAGGTGCCGAGGGCTTAGATTTCATGTCTTAATAGATCATATGTTATGGAGCTCTGGAGGACCTCCTCTGTGTCACATGTGTCTGACCCCAGTAAAACACACTGAAACTGCCAAATGAGCCAAAAGCATGAGAATCGTGCACTTGGGAGTGAGTGGAGTTCACTGCAAGCTATTAATTTCAGTTCAGTTCATACCTATATATATTACCATATGTACTTGATGTCAATGTATTCAGTTTCCAAGGTTGTACAAAAAAACTGATGGCGAACAGGCTCGACACATGCCAACCGTTTAATTGGAAAGAAGCATTAAGAAACACTGCTTAAAGTGTTAAAAATAGATGTGCACTAATGTGTTCAGTGTGTTACATCCCTGGCGTCAAGCAGGGCAGCAGTGCATGTACTGTGCAGTGCTGTGTCCAGAAAGTCATATAGATCAACGCATTTTTTCCCCCTTAAATTACAACAGCCTTTTCCATTTACAACCCCGTTGGTGGCATCAATGCACACCTGCTATAATGCAATCCAATATAACAACGCAAAAAACAAAAACAAACAAAAGTTCAACAGCTTTCTGGCATGCTCAACGAACATTGATTATTATATTGTTTGCAATGTATTGAGTTGGATTGCGTTCAATGGTGATTATGTCAATACACCCACCATATGTTGGTTACATGATGTTGATGTTCAGGTTGGAGATCCAAAACATGACAACACTTCATTACAAGTGCTCTGCTGGTAACACCTCTCAGGATTGCTTGTTAAGTTGTTTTTGTTCATTCTATTCTCATATAAAACCTGACGTACCCTTTTTCGTGTCTTTACAAGTCTATATATCAAGCCTCGCGCTGCTTGTAAATATGTGTTTATCATGCATCATGCTGCCAGATGCTGGACCTTCCCGCTGTAGGCCTAATCATCACCTTGTTGCTGATGAGGCCAACCAAGTTTAGCATCAAAACCTAGGGCAGTGATTCGCAAACAATGGGCCACGGCCCTCTGGTGGGCCGCGACGGTATTGCAAGTGGGCTGCCAAATCATTTCCAAAATATTTTGACTTTTGTATGGGGGTGGGAGGAGTGTAATTATATAAAAATAAACAGAATAATGTCCTTAATGTTAAAAAATCTGTTACATTTAAAAAAGATATTATAGATGTTCAAATATTCTTTTTATTATTAGTTTGGGGTTTTTTTTAGAAATGAGAGATAGGAACTTTTGTTGTTATGGGCCGGACCAAAGCAGAATTTAAATCATCTTTATATCTGATTTGTGTTTACTTGTAAGCCTTTCGATTTAATGAGCTTCTTTTGTTGCTGGGATTTTGTTTGAATCTGATATTTGATGTCAAATTGTTATGTATGAGAATGCATTTCTCTGTTGTTGAAGGATAGTGTTATTTATTAATCATTTGTTAATTAGCTTGTTACATACAGCCCCTTACTTGTCATTTCTGATATTTGTGTGCACAGCTCCTTGAATGACGGGTTTGTGTGTGTGTGGTGTTGGAACACGTTACAGATTATGTGTTTGTGACTGTGGAGCTTCTGGTTGGTTTCTGTTGTATTCAGTTCAGTCCTTTATGTTTCATCTTCAATAAAAAAAAGCGCTCTGGGAACACATAGTTTTGCCTCCGTATTTATGGAATCAAAGGTGGGCCACGAACATTTTTGAGAGTTAAAAGTAGGCCCTGAGTTGGAAAAAGTTGGGAACCACTGATCTAAGGGATATATGATCCAACAGTCGATGTAAACTCTTTGGGCAGATAGATAGGTCTATACTTAAGTACGAAATGCTCTATGATATGACTGCTTAGCAGCTCTTTGCCGTAAGGCACATGATGGTGGCTCGTGTGTTCGCACCGACGCTGCAGTGCACACCACACTCTTGTGCAACTTTGCGCCATATCTTGTCATGTATGTATGTTGTTCTATGTAGCACCACGGTTCCACAAACTAGACACACTGGGTGGCCTTTTAGCTCAACAAAATGTAAACAGTCATTTGTCTCTTCCCACTCTTTCTTGACAGTTGCTATGATATATAATCACCATGTGTATTTTGTGGTCACGCTGACCATGACCCCGGACAGGCAAACAGCCAGAAGGATGTGTTGGTCTCTATTTTAGTTATTACAGATAAAACACATTTGACATCCCCGACCCCTGTGTTCGAGTCTAGGAACATGTATCAGTTCACTAATACACAATTCATGCCTATGAGGATGTTTGCTTCTGGGATATGCAGATCACAAAAGACCAGGAGAGGAAGAATGGAGAACAGAACAGAGGCTTGGAAGGGATAGCCCCTTTGTGAAAGATCAGCAGCATATTTAAAACGCATACAATGAAACAGTAAAGAGAATAAGTAAACATGCATTTGTCTTGGAAAAAATAGAGCAGTGTAGACAAACTATTACCAATGGGAAAAGGTATAACACTTTCAATTTCGCATTTTGTATATGCTTTATACTTAATGGCACTGGATTGTGAAGTGAAATGCAGCCCATGGGAGAGGGCTGGAAGGAGAGCATCCTGTGTTTCCACTTTTCTTAGCACATGACGAGGAATATACTGAGAGGGCCCCAGCCACAAACTCAAATACCTCCACACTGATCTCAACCAGATGCATATACTGACTGTATGGATCTCTGAGGTATATTTTGTATTGGCAGAGTTTGTAGACTATTGAGATAAATCAAATATTTCTTGAGATCCTCAAAGAGTGTCTCTCTCTTATTTGATTAAGGCTGCAGTATTAATCCAATGCAGTAACCCTGCAGTCTTTGATTGGATTGGGTTTATGGATGCGGCATAATAATAAATTCATGCATCATTACACATAAAACTATATAAAAGGTGGACACATACAAATAATTGCAGATATGGGAAAAAAGTGTGTACTAAAGTCTACTTTGGCATCCTCTGCTGCTTTACACACACACACACACACACACACACACACACACACACACACACACACACACACACACACACACACACTTCTTTTCAACTTCTCTTCAGCATGAATTTTTTCAGAGATTCACTGATCACTAGATAGATTTAGATTTAGATTAACTGTCCCAGAGAAGTAGACAATGCAGCTTGTTCAGAGCCACTGTAACCACTGCATGAGCATTAAAAACATGTTGTCAGTATCAGTGTGCTGTCACCATATGACTGCAAGCCAAAGCTATACACGTCAAACCGTATTTACACTACAGGAGCCTATATATGAACACAGAGACAGTGATGCAGCAGGCATGCACCAGGTCCTCTGGTGGGCAGAACAGGTAGTGACAGAAAGCAGGAGATTCTTACATTGAAATTTTATTCATATGTTTTGTTGTCTTGTGATTACAAACTAATTATATTAAGATTTTTATGGCGATTAGGAGTTATTTCCAATGTATTATATTTGCTATAGAGTCCAATAATGTGCCTCAGTCAAACCTAGCTAGACCTATGAATTATAACTTCCATCCTGATCAGAGGGGGTAATTATTATGTTGATATATAGGTGCTTTGCTCTGTATGTTAATATATCATTGTGTCTGCAGGATGTATTCAAATTACAAATTGGACCTGGACGTTTAGCCTTGAATAGTAGAAACCCCAGAAAGCTGGGAGTTTCTCTCAACTGGAAAAGGCTAAAAATGAATTAGGTCAACAGTTTAAATATATAGATATTCATGATGTAAAAATGAAATCAAAACCCAACTCTATGAAGGGATGAAAAGGAGGGAGCACAGGGAGTGTAAGCATGTAAATGTGTATAAGTGCTCTTGATTCCACATAGCATGTTGTTTGCATCCGGATGTTGCCTCCCCTTAAATCTAGGGCTGAAACCACAAAATGCGCACATTAGAGTTGGCGGCCAAACAAAGTGAAATTTGGCATTTTTGTGAGGGGAAGGAAGTAAGCTAATATCCACTCTAATTCCCCCAGTTTTCCTCCCCTCCAGCAAGGGTTAAGAATGCTGAAGTTTTTTTCAATGCTGTGGCAAGGAACGCTGCATGTTAGAGTAAAAAATCTAAAGTTGTCTTTTCTTCTGTCATAACATTGTGATATACTGCATTGGTGATATATCAATTTACAATCTTTAACATTTTGAGAACATGCCACTCATGTCCTCACTTATGTTTTTATCTGCTCAAATTGAGGACAGTACATGGATGTCAGAATGATTCATCCTCAGCTCATCTCCTGCACTTGTTCCCTGGCTTGTTGATGAACAGGCGGATTAACATCTCATACATCATAAATTTCTTTATGAGGGGGCTCCACTGAGGGGAAGGCATCATGGGAAGGAAACATGTTTATGTGAAACCAAATGCAGCTGAACTTTGTTTTACAATAACTGCAGGCAACGTCCCTTTCAAACTGATGGATGAGTTTGGTAAGTGAAATGGCACATCACTCAGAAAGGGTGTGTGTAAGAATACATGGACCCCACAGTTTATTTCCACAGTCTTCCCTGTATTTCCTCTATATCCTCAAGAGCACTAGAGAGACAGATTCATCCTCTGAATAGATTGTGTGTTATGGAGCTCTAGAGGACCTTGGCTGTGTCAAATGTGTCTGACCCCAGTAAAACACACTGGATCGGAACCTGAGCCAGAGGTTGCACAAATTTGTGCACTTGAGAGTTAGATGGAGTTGACTGTCATCTATGATTAATTTTCCTTCATTTTCCGTTGCTTTTTGTGCCCTCACTCTCACCACAGATTTCACAGGCTCCACACCTGGATTGTATGTAGACAAAAGACCAAGGTGACTATAGCTTCATTCACAAGCATCACATTTGATTCATTAGGTGTATGTTCCCTGAGCTTGAAATACAAATTTTCAATCCAAATCGAGTCTGTATTTTCAAAGATATATGGCTCAGAATACATAATCATGAATACTTATATAATACCATATGTACTTGATGTCAATGACAGTTTCCTGCTGTGTGTAACTGCTGGCACACAGGCTCAGCACATGCCAACCATTTAATTGGAAAGAAGCATTAAGAAACGCTGCTTAAAGCGTTAAAAGCAGATGTGCATTTTAATGCGTTCAGTGTAATGTTTACATCCCTGGCGTCAAGCAGGGAAGCAGTGCATATGCTGTGCAGTACTATGTCCAGTAAGTCATATAGATCAACGCAGGTTCCAAACGTCTTTACTTTGATGCCTTAAAGTACAACAGTTCTCACTCCATTTAGAGAAGCATATAATAAGTTTGCTTTCTAATGCGCACATGTTGTTGATGGAGTTGATGGAAAAAACAAGTGATGTCAGCAGGCCTAAATAAAATACCTTCTATAATGCATAGTATGGCCTCAAAAACAAAGTGTTAACACTTGACATTACACCTCTTAAAGAGTATTTATTGCATGTCTAGTGAGTTGGATTGCATTAGATGGTGGTTATGTCATTATGCTCACCATATGTTGGCTACAGAAGATTTGAACAAGAAACACTCTAAGTGCTATGCTAGTAAAACCTCTTTAGAGAGCTTGGTAATTTTTTTGTTGATTTTATTTTAATATAACAAGAACCTCATAATCCTGTATTTCATTAATGTCTGACATCACACAGAATTCTCTATTTGGCTTACATCCACCTTCTATTACGACAGGGATATGTTTATCTATCTGGTGCCTCGGAGGAGTCAGTGATGAGGATGGTGTTGTTTTATCGTGACACGACATGTTTCTTAAGAGTGGGTTGATTTGAATTTGTTTTCATCAAGGCAAAGGTCATGGAGTCACCTTCTTTTCCGGGTGGAAATCTGGACATGTGCAAATTTGGGGGGTCAAGCATCAGAGGACATACTCAAAGGTTGGCAGGTTGACAGGAAGGGGTGGGGAACCTTTTTCCTATCAAGGTCCATTTCAGTTTTTGTAGCATCCTTCAAGGCCAAGGCTAGATTATCATCACCTATATAAAACTAACCTCTTATGTGATGGCTAAAACAACCCCTCTTTGTGTGTGATGTCAGATAGTAGTGATGATGATGCTACCAAAGATTTTCTATTACGAAAGATGACACAATGCAAGATGCACCAGTGGTATGAAATGGTAAACACCTAAGTCCACCTCTCCTTAGTGGATGCGATCTGAAGTTTTAAATTGACTGTGAAAGTTGTGTGGATGGATGAAAAGGTAGAATTAAATAGTGAAGTAGAAAGTAGATTTTGCTGCTTGCATTTGACTGCTACCCTAAATTCTTAATGTTTCTTGAACAGTAGATGATTTGAGTGGGGATGAGCAGGGACATCATGCCCAGTTTTAGCAAAATGGCCAAAATACCCCTTTGTTAACCTGCCATCCCTTTTGATCCCCCAAAGGTTACTAATAGGTGAAATGCAATCCTTGTCCAGACTCAGACACACTCTATTCAAACTCATATAGTATTGATTATATAATATTATATAGTACTGCCACTTTTTGTTTTGTGGCACTGTTTTAGTTCAAGTCACCAAGTCAGTCACCCAGAGTTAGTGAATCTCTGAGCCCATAGAGCATGAGCACCAGAGCCCTCCTCCGGCCAAGCTGGCTGACTTGTGGTTGAGCCTGTCCCTAGTTTGAATGGGATGAAATTATTGAATCATGTGGCTAATTCCAAATGGATCAGATTCTGATGGTGAAATGAATCATATCACAGGGTTGTGTGTGTCATCATTTTACAGTCGCTCCTTTACCCATGATTGTTCGTGGAGAATAATTGCTTTTGGGTCCAACAAGACCGTGAAGTTGTAATTGTAAGGCTTGACCACTATGTCAAATAAGGCCAGCATTGTTCACTGTCAGTCAGACCTTCAGGGCAGGGCAGGGTTTGGGTTCAGGGTGACACATGAGTGGCATATGGTCTTGCCTCATCTTCACAGTTTGCACTAGTTAGTAGCCAATGGAAGGAGTGAGTCACTGAAGAACTAAGTAGAGATGAGGACTTGTAGTAAACAGAGTTTACCCCAGTAAACAGAGTCATTCGTTTCAAACCATTAATTCATGACTCACACATTACTAACACACAGGGGAGTGACGAGACAGAAGATAGACAACGGTTGGAGAATTTAGTGAGTCAGAGAAAGGTAATGTCACAGTTTCTAATCAAGAATGGACAGACTCTTAGGTGGTCATTCTTCTTAGAGGTAGTTCAAATGCAGCACTTCTCATATTTTCTGAGACTGTGGCGTTTTTTGAAAATGTGAAGCATCTTGACAAGATGAAGCATGGAGCATCTTTTTAGCAAATATGTTCAAACTGAGGGCACACACAGAAAACACAATATTTAACATGGCACTGACTAATAATGTAAGTTAGACATTATGATGTTCCAGACCTTTACTTGAGTTTTACTTGAATACCTGTCGACTGTCGACAAGGCAAGGCAAATGTATTTATATTGCACCATTCATACACAAGGCAGCTCAAGCTGCTTCACAGAGACATAGAAACACTTTTTTTTAAGGAACATGAAAATTAAATCAACAACACAGAATAAATGCAATATATTAAAACATTGAATTTAAAACATTGCATTAAAATAGACATTCAAATAGTAAAAAGTGAATTAAAACCTATTAAAGTGCACTTTAAAATCCAAAAATGAATATTGAAGGTCAAAAATGAGTCATCCGAGAAAGCTGTGGTAAATAACACTATTTTCAGGCTCACAGGAAGCCAGTGCAATGATTTGAGGACTGGTGTCTATGGGACTATATGGACTACTAAAGTTTATTTTGTATATAGGCAGACTATTGAGGTAAATCATTTTTTCCCCTGAGATTTACAAAGAAAGTTAAAAGTTACTCTCTGTCTTGTGAGACGAGATTTCTGGTTCAATGAAAGGCATGCTGCTACTGTAGTAGTGTGTCCATGTAAACACAGGCTCTCATAAATCCCTCTACTGTTTAATTATATTTGAGCAAGCCAAACATACCACTGCAGGTGTGGATGGATTTTTTTTTAAAATTTGTTTAATAGATATGACGCAATAATACATTCACAAATCATTACAAAAAGAAAAATACGGATGGTTGGCTGCTGGACATTAGTACTATTGCAGATATGGAATTGATTGCAGAAGTGTTCTTTGGCGTCCTCTGCTGGTCTGCACATACAGCACATACACATACACACACTCGTTCACACACACACACACATACACACACACACACACACACACACACACACACACTCACACACGCACACACACACACAGAGAGAGTCTTTACTTATGCCACTTTTGGGGAATTTACATAGACATACATCCATTTCCTAGAGACGAACCTGAAGGACTACCTGACCTTAACCTAACACTAACCTTAACTGTTGACCTAAAAATTGCAGTTTTCCAAATTGAGGACACCACTTTTGTCCCCAGTTGCACTGGCAGTCATGAGTCAACAGGTCTTGAGTCTAGTGTATGTCCCCAATTTTGACCTAAGTGAGCACATACACACACACACACACACACACACACACAGACGCACGCACGCACGCACGCACGCACGCACACACACACACACACACACACACACACACACAAACACAATAATCAATAACACCTGTGCTTTTCGTGCAATGACGTCAAAATAACTAAGTTTTATGTAAGAATATTACAACAGAGTGAGTAATGCTAATGTTAAAAAAGACACTTGTCTTGAAGTCTGACATATGATTTATAGATTTGATCACTTTGGTTTTACACCAGCAATGATTAAAATTTTTACTGCCCCACTGCACAAATCAATAATACTGTATCTATTCAGGTATAATGCCACTATTGATCAATGTTATTGAATCAACAGCTTTAGCTTTTAAAACTCACATTCCAGCCTGCACAGCTTGTATAAAACCCTGCTTGTTCCAATGTTCTAAGACACTATGCTTAATAATTTATTTCAAATGGATGTGGGCCAGTATATACAAAGTTAAAAAGATATCTGGTGAAAGCAAACATAGCCTTATGAAATAATCTGCAGTTTGTTGTCTTGAGAGTAAACTTACAGGCCATTTGGCTCACCTAAAAGCGGTGGCATAAAGTGTGTTATTGTATTCACCCCTGCTAATGCACATTCATGATTCACAAACAATCAAGCTATTTCTATATAAATGATTGAAGAAATCTCTCTTTATGTTTTTACACTCAATGGAATGTGATTATGAAAAAATGTTATTGTAAGAGCTTGAAAATCAAATCATATGCAGATTAGCAGAACAGGTCCAAATTTCATCTGAGATATCACACTGCACATTGTTATTAAAAATTCAAATAAATTATTATTTATTAAATCCCTTTTCTTCCAGTCTGGTTCCATTCTCTGGTCTCTACAGGAAGTGTGCTCTTAACCACAGTCAAAACACAAAATTTCATTTGTGGATGGATTATTTAACACACAAGCTTTAGCCAACGAAAGAGAAGATGTTAATGATTTGGAAATGAGAAAACAGAAAGCTTAATAATTAAGACCCATCAGACATAATAAGAACCTGGGTTGACATTGTGGTCCAGTCGTTTCCAGACTTCACTCACTGCAACCTCTGGATTTCAAACCTCAAAGCTGATAAAGGTTAAACCAGCATTCTCAGAGAATTTGAGCTTTTGCTCGGTGCCCTGACATTAAAAGACTCAAAACACACAGTGATGTCAAGTGTATCTTAGAACCACTTATATATGGCAGACCAAAACTGCAGCCTCTAAAGCAGCCAAAAAGAGCAGCTAGTGCCTCTGAGTGAAAACAAATCACACCAACTGTAAAAAATGCAAAAATGTCTCTGGGTTTATAAATACAGTTTGCCATATTTACTAGATTACATTAGAAGATTAAAGTTCATTAATGCAAACAGGTCTCTGCAAAAACAAATGTACAGCAAAATGGGGATACATCAGCTTGTGGTTTACAGTATATATTTGTGATCCCTTTATAAATAAAATATAATAAGTAAATAGAAATAAAGCAACATGTACTTGTGACTCCTTCACCACAGGGCATCTTATTAGTGTAATGAAAGTTGTGAGCAGTTCAACCAGATTGATTTGGATGGAATGATTTTTTTTATTTCTTTTTTTAAAATCAGAAGTTCAAAAGTCTTAAAAAATAAAATAAGAAAACACACTTTTTTTTTTTTTTTTTTTTTAAATTTTATTATCTAGCCACCCCTAGATTTATCTTGATCCCAAGATTTGGAAACACTGCAACACACCTGTTAGTAAAATGAGTGTGAAATCAGTATATCAAGATACTACCTTGAGTAACATTACTGTAGCAGTAACTAAAAAAAAATGAGAAATATTGATATGGGGAATAAAGTTATGTTTCACATAACAGACAGGGAGAACGTGCTCACATTTACTTTGGTTTGTCCTGTAAACAACACACACATTATGAATATTTATGTTGTACTTCTAGATATGCTCAGGAAAAGTAATTATGCTCTGATCTAGTTGTCCATCAGATCTTGTGGTTGTAAAATAAATATGTTAAACACATAAGTGATGTGTTGACTGTGGTGTCCCGTGTTATTACACAGCAGTATTTGGGGTGGCGCGCCTGTCGCCTGTGTTGTGCTGCTCGGAGGCTCCTGCACAGTGATGGCCAGAGACCCGTAGCGGACTGTGGGGCCTGCGCGGCTGGGCATTTTACGACAACCGTCACGTTAGAAAGACACCGAGAGGAGGACCGGAGCGCAACAGCGGACGAGGTAAAACACGGCCGCTTGTGTAGCTCAAACCTTTAGGAGCGACTTTCCCCTAAACTGTTTTCTTGACAAGTCTGTCTATCATCTCACCAAACTGTTTTTGACTGTTAGCTCTGTGATGGCGGACGGCTAACAGAGCTGCTAAATACATTAGTTAGCCGGCTAGCTGGCACCAATTGGATAATAGCTAACTTGGCTAAGTTTGTAACGTTAGCTTGCTAAAACTAGCCGCGTCTGCTCAACTGCAAGTTGTTCAGCTAAACATTAAACGGACACATTAAGTGCTTCGGTTGTGTGCTGATATTATCAACTGGCTAGCCAGTTAGATATCATGACTATAATTAGAAGGATAGTCAGCTAACGCTTAGCTAGCTGCTCACATAAATAACACTAAAATGGGGATTTGTGTGTGGCTAGCTGGCTAGCTTATTGATAGCTAGCCAGCTGACTTTGCAGACTGGTGCCAGTACAATGCTGCACGTCGTTAGCCAACCTTATCTGACAGATACTGTACATAAGGGATATGTCTGGTGCAAATTCAAGCTTGTCGACCTATTGGATCAGATTTAGGAGATTGCTAACGTAAGGCCAATAGTTGCCTGTTAAGTTAGTCTTACTTTGTGAGCTAACCTTAGCATGACAGTAACGTTAGATCATCCAAAGTTAGCTCATGTTCGTTAACTATATCAGAGTTTGTGTGTGTGATGATCAGTTTTTGCGTTGAAACATCAAAAAGGTGTTGTTAGCTTATGGCTGGATGATAGCCTGAAATGTAACCTTCATTACCTAATAATTTACGCTCTTGTTTACTGAAGTTTGCAATCTGAAAAGACAAAAAACATAGGTTGCCTCTAACTTTTCAAGGTGTTGACGTTTAAAGGTGTTTGTTTGGCCATGCACAACAGCTGATCGAAGACACAGGTAAACACGGGCCTGACATCAGGCACACTGCTATTTAATACAACATTGCTACATATCAGAAGCTCCCTTCTATAAATACTGGACTAGAACAATGTAACACTTGTACTGTAAATGTCCCCGACTGGCAAAGATGGAGACTTTGGAGCCCAGTGTGTCACAGGGCTCACATAGTTGACTTGGGCTCAGTTAATACCTGATGGGAGATCCCTATCAATAAAGCTTAGGCCTGGCTGTCTTCATTCTCCTTCTGTGCATAGGCTTGGCCTCAAAGAGAAATAGTCAAAATTGACATTGTTTGTTTCAGTGGCTGACGTCTTTTTTTTCCTTTTCTTTTTTTACACTTGTCATTGCATGACCTGCTTTCTCTCAACTATGTATTAACAGTGGTTTGACAGCTCTGCCTGTCACATATTGTTTTGTTGGTGCCAAATAGGAGGAAATTACTAAGAGGAAGCTGTCACTTGAGCAGCAACTTTTGCTGTCTGGCTCTGAAATGTACTTGTTTTTGCTCTCTTTCAGTCTTTCTCTCTCTGCCACACACACACACACACACACACACACACACACACACACACACACACACACACACACACTCACTCACATTGACCTTTGGAAAGCAAGAAAGCAGCTGTGGGTAAAGTGGGAGTTGTAGCCTGCCACCACTGTGTGAATTTAGTGTGTCATGCCAACATAAAGAAAAGTTTAAAAACTCCCAGTTGTTATTGAGATAAAGGGGAGCTGGGTTAACCGTTGTGATTCACTAAGCAGCCTTTACTGTACACAGGGAAATTGAAAAGCACAGTTGCAGTCACTTTAATTGTCTAGGCTAAATTTTACTATTGCAAATCTGGGGTACCTGATAGCCAGCACACTGCTGCAGTGAAATCCTACATGGTCAAAAATGGACTGATCGAAACTTGTAAGGTGAAAATGAAGCTTCTCCTGCCTCCTGTTGTCATATAAGTTCATTTTAAACCTCCTTTTTGTCTTGGGGTTGGGTTCATTTTGATCTAAACTGAAGACCAGGACAACCAAGCAAGACTAGAATATATAATGGCGTAGTCTTGTTTTCTGTTACTGAGGTTATGACTTGTTTTTTCGCCCAGTTTTGCGGCGCTGGGGTGTGTTTTGAAGGGGGCTTCAGTCCTGTTCATGTAAGCGAACACCCCCTCTGACATCATGGTCTGCCCAGTTGTATTCCAGTACAGGCAGCTCTAATACTGTGTATGTGGGCCTGAGTGTCCATGTTGGTGTGTAAATTGTTATGTGTGTGAAATTAGAGAACCTTAATGCTCCTCGTATGAGCTTAGTTTCTAAGGTCTGTCAACAACCTTCCCTAAAGAAGCTTTGGCATTTGTGCAGACACACAGACACGCGTGCACCACAAAATATAAAGTGCATTGTCCAACAGTAACTAGGGTGCTAGCTGTTTTGTAAGCAAATCCCTACTCCAACCCTGCAGGATTTAGCGTATAAGCAACTGGTCTCATACAATGATGCAAGAAAACCTCTTAGGCTTGCCTAATAGACATGGTTAAATACTATTGGTTCTCAACTGAGTATGTGATGATCCTACAAATGTAATGTTTATTATGTCTTAGAAAAATTGCTTTTTCAGGCCATACAGTATGCGATGCAGCCAAGAGCTGGTGAGCAGTTGGTGACTTGAAGACACAACTTTTTTTAGAATTTTTGATTGTTTCTGGATAGTTATTGTTAGTTTGCATAGCTAGAGCTACATCTACACTTCATTTTACACTGCACCAGCACTGGAGAAGAGAGTCTGGCTAAACCCATTTTAATTTTTGTACAGCTTGAAAAAAAAATTGTCTGGCTCAGTTATCTTTCTGTAACCCCCTGAAGCCCACAACCTGCCACTGGGTTAAAAAAAAACAAACCTAAAGTTATCATCTGATTTTCAAATGTCTGACATTCCTTTTGGGATGAACCATGTACCACAGAAAGGAAAAATAACCAAATCTATGCTATATAGTGATATTTCATCAAAATTGCTTTATTCTACATGTCTCATTTGAAATATCACCAAAATTAAAACATTTGCACTAACTGGAGCCTGCAGAATCATTGAATTCTTTGCAACGGGGAAGCCTTGAATGACAGACAGCAATGAAAAGACATTTTTGAGTTTCCCCTACTTCCAGTCATGATTAGTCAAAATGGCCAGAATCTGCTTGGGGATTTGAGGGTTAAACAAATCAAAATCGTCTCAGCTGGTGCCAAGTCCAGGATGCAGCGTCATTGCCCTGGGAAAATAGTGTTGGGGGAATTTGTTTTGGTGGAATATTTGCATGTAGGTAGGTGGCACTGGGCATTAATATGGCTAAATCCCCACAAAGGAACCAATCAGGCCAGACTTAATTCACAATCCAAATCTTTGTTAAAACTTGCCATTTTCAGCATGTAGGTTGCTAGCCAGGAGGAGGTTGTTGTTGTTTCACATAGCGCCAGGGACTTTGAACAGTAACCTGCAAATAGTGGAAGGGGAGGAGAATACTAAAAGTCAGCCAATGGCAGACATATACCAACAGCCTACTCCAGTGAGTCAGACCATTTCCCAGCTGACTGAGACTGTATGAGGCAGTGCATTTTAAAGTCTTTTGCAGGGAGATGTTGTCTGGGACTAATGTGCTGACAGTGGTTAAATGTCAAGGAGTCTTTCATACATCAATTTGTCACATCCCATCGCTGTACGCTGCTGTCTTCACAAGCCGTTTGAGATGAAGAGACTGAGTTTATGCTCACTTAGCCATCTGCCATGCATTATTGGACAAATGAACACAATAAAATGTCTGAGGTTCTGGTGGGATGTTTGTCGTTTGCTGGTATTTCAGATATTGTCAAGATTGCGTTTACTGAATAGCTGAGGGATGAAATACCCTTAGGAACCAGTTGGGTATAAAAGCATGTATTCATAATGATTAATAATTCATCTGATTATTTAAAATTATTATAAAATCCGATCACACGTCTCCCGTGCTGGGCTGTCAGCCGAAGAGTCAGTCACAGTTGCCGTTTGGTACCACCGTTTGGTTCAAATGTGGTTTAGACGACTTCACTGACAGTCATCACCAGAGCAGAAGTGTTGCCTCTCAGCCTCACGCTGTCCGACGTCACGCTGTCCTCTGTCCCCGTCACCTTCTCCACTTCCATCACGGTTAGTTTGTGGTCATTTTGAGACTCAGTTTATCATCCTTCTGCGCTGTTTCACCTGCTTTTCTCTGTGTGCAATGACGCAGCTAAAAACAAAAATTCATTGATTTGACTGACAAAATGCAAGTTGACTCAGGGTCTTCTCGACTGATGGCTTTAATCATGGACTTTTAGGGGCGAGCTCTATTAATGACATTCATTTAAATGGGGTGTTTTCAACATCTAAGCACAGAGGCAGAGATTGCAGCTGAAACTCAGTCTCTGAAATCAGCCGTGCAATCCATTAGTTAATAGACAGCAAATAAATTAGCAGTAGCTTTGATAATGGATAAATCATATCAGTTGTTTGATCCCCCAAAAAATCTAGTATGCCTTATGGTGTAGCATATATCAAGTGGCACATAAAACCTGTTGACCCATGTGTCAGTCACTCTGTATAAGCAGTTCCAGGGGCACTTGGGGCCAGTCTATTGCCTGGCTAATCACTGTTTTCATTATTCATTTGTCAAGACCCTTGAGAGTGATGGCAGACAGCCACTGGACTCTGTCCCATTCCTGTCATTTATCCCCGAGTTTTTTTCCTGTTATAGCTGTCACCTGCCTTCCCCTTATGGAGGGCTTTTAAGCAGTGCCAACCTATGTTTCATTGTCAGGATTGGTTGTTGGCTCAGTGATTGATTTCATTAATGTGTGGGTCTCTCATTATGTGTCCCATAGCTATATTTTAAGATTAGAAATCAACATTTTACTGTAACATGGTTGATGCAAGTCCTCAAAGTAGCATTTGTTACATGTTAAGCTTTGTATTTTTTCCCCTCTATGTAGGTATTCTTCGAGAAGGACATGGGATGTTTATAATGTTTCTGTCATTTTTAACACGATGAATAGCACATCGTTTATTATTGTATATATATTATATTCTCAGATAATTGCAGGATGTATTAGATGTCTTGCTTTTATTCTGCCTAATTTACATGATAGTTGATTTTATTTTAAATGAACTCCAAAATGGATGTTTTATGTTCCATTTAGTTCTAGGTGACTTGGGGTGAGGTTTGATACATAAGGGGGAAAAAAAATAAAAAAAAAAGGTCAACTTAAACTTGGTTGAGAGCTATGACTTTTAAATGGCTGATTAACCTAGCAGAGTAGCAACACAGCAGATGTATTTTTGCCTGACACTGTGCTGCTGACTTGGATCATTTTTTTGTCTCTGTCTTGCCCTGTAGCCTGCACGCTGATCACACTGACTTAATTCTGGCACAGACTATCCCTATCTTCTTAATTGGGTTCCTCATAAGCTGCTTAAAAGCTGCCTGCTCCAACTTGGGGTCTGTGTTGTGTGATCGACTAGCCTCTGTTTCAACTGGGCGCTTTGATCATTTAATCATATCAGAAAACACTTGGCCCTTGGTACAGGATCAGGAAACAGTGGGTGTAGTGACTTCTGGAGCTGAGATAATTAATGGACATGTTGTCTTCACCTTATTGTCTTGTTTTGTTCCATTGGTTCCTGTGGAGGAGGCTGGGATACCTGATGTTCTTGAGATCAGTTGCAATTACATAGCTTAATTTACTAACTACAAATTTGATGAATTTGTAAGAAAAGGTGCTTTACATTTGTGTACTTGCTGAAGCTTTTAACTGCATTTAATTTGTGTTTGATCTGGATAGGTCATCTGATGGATGTGTCACTTGGTCCTACCCAGGCAGATTGCCACTGTGCCTTTTTACAGAAACCTAAACATCACATTGCAATAATTTTGCTAGCACATTCAAGGATTGAAGTGCTTGTATGAAAATCCATAAACATGCACGTTGCCAGAATTGTGGTATTAATTTTTGAAGATCTAAATATGCCACCTATGTAGTGGAAAGAAGCCAGACCCATTGTATGTGCAGAAACTACATTGTATAGATGATGGTAAACTCCACAGCTTTACAGCCATACAGCAGAACATGACATGTTGCAGTATGAGTGATCAGACAGGTTTTAAACAGGTTCAGTTTAACCCAGTTATCTAAATCACAACAAGCTGACCATCCTTGAAATGTTTATTATACATGATTGTGCTTCACGTTGCAAAACCTGGAAAAATTGTGTGGCATAACAGGTCAAAGGAGAACCAGGAAGTAGCAAGCTGCATGCTATATAATTGCTTTATGAATACCACATGGACAAATCTGGAGAAATCGGAACAGGTGTTATGAACCAGGTCTGAATTGGAGCCAAGAAGTAGGAATTTGTTATGGTGTTTACAGTATGGCAGACTGAAGTTAGTGCTCACAAAGGGAGCTGACCTTTATAAAATGACAGTTGTGACACAGGAAAATGTATTCACTTCACAATAACAATTTCACTGAAAGGAAGAAGTAGGTTTATCGCTGGGAGTGGGAAGACGGGGACAGGGAAAATTGGAATTCACTGACAGTCATCATCAGAGCAGGAGTTGTGCTGCCTTGCCTCACGCTGTCCGATGTCACGCTGTCCTCTGTCTCTGTCACCTTCTCCACTTCCATCACTGTTTTTTTAGTTTGTGGTCATTTTGAGACTCAGTTTACAGCCTCCCATGCTGTTTCACCTGCATATCTCTGTGTGGGATGACGCAGCTAAAAACAAAAATGCATCGATTTGACTGTCAGTTGACTAACAAACTGCAACTGCTATTTACATGGGATGTTTTCAACATCTAAGCACAGAAAATGGAATCACTGCCCAATAACAATTTCACTGAAAGGATGAAGTTGGTTTATTGTTGTGGAGAAGACAGGGACACTATATTTTGTTGACACTAAGTTAACCACTGATGAAACAAGAATCAAACTTTTGTTTGTGTAACTGGTGGTAAGTTTTAGTGGGAATCTAGCCAATGTTGCAACTATATCAATGGAAATTAGCAAGCAACGTCCTATTTATTCACCCATGTTGAGAAACACAACAAATTGTATGTATATCTTGCAATGCATGCTGAAAATTGTTTTACACGTACTAAGTTATGAATTGGTGTCTTAACCAGAGTCTGGACTTTAAACTGCTGAAGTTTGCACCAGCAGATCTGAACTTTTCTCTATAAAAGAACTCTTTTCTGTTTCAGAGGAATCATGGGACACGGAGTGGGCTGAACCAGAGGGTCTAGCAGCACACACCAATTGTGAGCTTGTTTTTTTTTTCAGTTTTATGTTAATGTAATATTTTAATATCAGAAAGAATTACAGCATTAAGGAAATAATGTTATTTGGTCTGTTTATTTATTTTATTTCTTGTTCATTTTTTGTACTGATAACACATGTAGTAGGTGGGGTTTGGTGTGATGGGAGAGCGCATATGTGTATGCCTTTGATGTTGATTTTAGTATACTGATTTTTTTGTGTTGTTGGACTGTTTAATTTATTATTTATGTATTTATTCATTGTTTCAGTGTTTGTTAATTTCCGTGTTTTGTCTTAAAGGGTTTATCCTCTAATTAAAAATTGAAAATAAAATAATTGATGTAATATTAAATCATAAATCTCTAGACCTAAGAGCTGGGAGGACCTCGACCACAAACCTCAAGGAAATGTTCAGAATATGCTGAAGCAGCTTCTCCAGTTTCTCAGCTGTATTTTTATTGGAACCCTGCAGAGTTCATCTGTCTCTTATTTGTGAATGTACTCAGTATATGTCTTATGTTTGATGTTTGCTTTGTTTGTCTCCGTGTGTGTTTATGGTTTTGAAGGTTCCCCACTGTGGTGTATGACATGGCCACGGCCTCATCTAGAGCAGAGTCTAGCCATAACCACAGAGGAACATCACAGCTCCATGCCATTGGTGAGTCCAAACTCCAGTCCAAACACACAGTAGGCTATAATGTTTGGGAGTGGCAGAGTAGCATCAGGTTCTAGACCCTATCACTCCCTCAGAAACCTAACACTGAAGCGCTGTATCAGCAGGATTTCCTGTGTGAAAAATCTTTGTTTTTGTTTTTTTTTACTCAAGGCTCAGTGATGTATAGCATTATTTAATCTGAATATGTGAATAAGTGTGTCAACTTTATGTCAAAAATGCAAATGTTGTCAGTAAAAATGAATACTTGTCTCATCACTCACTATATGTCCCCACCGCCAGTTTCCTGTGCTAAAATCAAGAGGAAGAAGAGCCTCTTTGGGACTGCCATTTATGTGGAGGTGACAGCGGACGGGGAGTCGCGCCGCACGGCAAAGTCTCACAGCTCCTCCAGTCCTAAATGGGATGAGAGGCTCACTCTGTAAGAAGCATCAATTTTCCTCCTCTTCGTACCTGACAGTCTGTGTCTATTTACCTTTCCTGTGCATGATATACATATATTATGGGAAGTTCTTTATACACAAGTTCATGTTCACAGCGTGCATCGTAAATGAGTGTTGGAGGGCAGCTCATGAATCCCCAGCCACTTTTTTTATTTAGAGAAGATAAAATGAGACACAGACTTTAAGGATTTGTGTGTTGAGACTACCACAAACATCTGTCTTCTCATACTCCCCCTAAACAGAATGTTCCTCAAGAGAGAGCCAATGTTGATCTTTAAATATCCAAGTTTCTCCAAGTTTTAAAAAAAGCTGTTGAGAGAGACGGATGAACAATAGTTCTCTCCTCAAGTTTTTAGTTATGTTGGTTTGGTGTAGGAATTTGGGGTCTTGGTCTGTCTGGCAGTGTATATTTTATGTAACATAGTGATGAAACATGTTAATAATATTATAGTTATAATTATTGGAACAAGGGAAAAGGCTGTGTGACAACATACAGAGCTCTTTGAATCATCTGAGACACCAGTGGAATCAGCAGCTGAACATGGCAGACATTGACAGATCCCTGGCTTCTGAATAGCTTGACAACATGCCAGAGACTTGTCATTGCAAATACTAATTGTCTTGATTGGGTAATTGTTGCTGATAAGACAGAGTGGTGCTGTGTTTGTCATCTTGTGTTTGCACCATGGATGTTTTTCAAGCTGTTATGAGTCATACACATGGCGTTTAGGCTATGATCCTGCATATTTCTCCTTAGGCGGCTGTGCTCAAACATGAATACAGTTACTGTGCTGTGTAGTGTTCATTTTGTGTAAGGACAGAAAACACAAAGAGAACAGCAGTATGTGACCTGAGCACATCAGTCACTTAGCCTGCAGCAAGGAGAAGTTACTCTTGTGAAGGTTTTTTTTTTTTTGAGCGGAGAGCAGATGTTGAAAAAGAGAAACTGGAAGAATGAGAAGCATCTAAGTAATAGTTGGGAGCAAGAACATGCTCCCAAGAGAACATGTGTCACCTCATGCCTCTTGCTGTTTTAACCCCCCAACGTTTTGGAGAGGAGTGGTGATAAAGTATGTTCCTGAATAGATATGAGTTTACGATTTATTATAATTCTTCTTCAGCATTGTGGAGCTGTTTATCAGAGTATGCAGCCATGTTTGAATTGTGGTAGCATTGGTCAAGTGGGAAACTCGAACCCCCTGACTGACCAGTGGTGTAACTACATCACTCAGTCACTGATGGACCTTTGAGTTTATAGGACTGACCACTCCTGTTGTCCAGCCCAAAATACAACTGATCAGGTACAAACGCTAAAAGTAATAACAGCAGAAAAAGGAACACAATCAACCAGATCTATGATTAAGATAAGATATTCCTTTATTAGTCCCTCAATGGGGAAATTTTCAATTTGTACAATTTGATTTGTCCTAGTCTTTCTTGTGATAATGTGGTAAATTTGTGTGATTTGTTTTAAGAATGACATGTATTTGTTTGTATGTTTCTGACCTTTTAGGAATGTAACACCACACACACAGGTGGATTTCAAAGTATGGAGCCACCACACCCTGAAGGCAGATGCTCTGCTGGGCAAAGTCACGCTAGACCTAATGCAAGCCTTGGAGCAGCATGACAGAAAATGTATGAATGAGCAACATTAAATATGAATAACCATATTATTTTGTCATAATGTATTACGAACCTCACAGCCTTTTGCTACATACATACTGTATCTTTATGCTTCCTGATCATCCTGATTGATACTAGGGATTATTAAGGTTTTTGTGAATCAGAATGACCTTGGCCAGTGTGTTCCACACTGCAGATCCATGTGTCTTTTTTCTCTAATTAATAATTTCTGTGCGAGTGGTTTGCTTTAAGTTTTTCTTGATGTCACTTTATTGCCTCCTCCCATACCATCCCTGCTTTGGCCCTACAGTGGAGAATGTGAAGGAGGTGCTGAAACTGAGTGCAGAGCAGAAGGGAGTTCAGGTTCCCATTGGAGAGCTAACTGTCTACCTAGATGGCCTGACTGTCGCTGACCAGGAGGAGCTGGCACCACTTACTAACGGCAATACAGCAAATGGCACCAGTGAGCTGAGTATTTATTTGTTAGGGATGGGTGATGATGGGACTACCATTTTTATATATCACGTGTACTGGGGAATGACAATGAGCAAGGAAGCACACAGAGAAAAAAATGTCACAAATGCATGCATGCAGATACATGTACTCAGGAAAACACTGGTATGTTATCCCCTAGTACAGTTCTAGTACAACAGAGTTTCAAAGCAGTTGAGATACCATGTAGAATGTAAATAAAAACAGAATGACAAGATATTAAATGTTTAAACTGTTAGATTTTGTTTTTATTGTACATTTGAGCTCATTCTTTAAAAAACAACAACACTTTTTTCATCTTATTGACATTTTGCACAGCAGCCCAACTTTTTTTAGAATCATGTCAATTCTTGTTTTCATTTCATTAGTTTACTAAATATGCACTTGCTGACATTATCTGTAGACTAACATTTTTTCTTCCATCTTTACCAGAAGTCCAACAGAATGGCGATACCGTCCATGAAAATGGAGACTCATCATCCTCTTCCTCAAGGGCTGCCAACAGGTAAACCTAGCAAACCAACCATTTTAGGGCATTCAATATTGCTACACATATTTCATGAGGAAGAAGATTCTGTCTACTGTATTTCTCCTAAAATGGCTGTTGGCCTGGTTAGAATAACTCCTTCAAACCAAGAAGCATGCTTATACTCAAGTAAAGGAATGCTAACATAGTGTGTTAGCAGAGTTTCCCACAATGTGCCCTGCAGGATCACATGAAGGCATATTTTATATTACTATTATTCTCATATTCTGTTGTCTTGCTTTAGCTCATATAAAACGGGCTTTTGATACTTGATTTGCCTTAGAGAGTTCTATGGCTTGTTTGTCCATATTTTCCCTTTTTTTCAATCCTGGCCATTCTCTTATCCTGCTTTAAGTTCTAGTGCTAGTGTTGCCCCACTGTTACCAATCCTTAATATCACACTGTCTTATTTTCACATTGTAAAAGTGCCCTTCAGTGAGGCTAACAGGGTTTTTATTGGAAAGCAACAAAGGAAGCACGTTTGCTCTGCGCAACAGACGGGCGGCTGGTGGGGGGGTTGAGAGGGTTGTGGCTGCCTGGCTCCTCTCTGCATTGCAGTTGCTGAGAGGACTGCAAGACACAAACAGGGGATTACTGTATTTAAAACTTAGTGGTGATCCCCCCTCTGGGAGTTCCCGAAATGGCTGAGACAAAATTTTCCATTTGTCATTGTTATCTAAATAATTAAACCTCAAACATGTGCTTATGAAAGCAAGACAGACAAACAGTTTTGTTTCAGTGAATTCAAACATTAAAGATTATGGCAGAATGCCATGTTTAATATAAAGCACAAAATAGCTTTACAGTAAGAAACGCAGCTGATGTGCTTCAGCAGGACCTGGCAATTTTGTCAGATTTGACTGACATTTTTGGCAGCAGACAACCCCACAACTCAATTTTCACAGCTCGCATTTTTAGTCTAATGTTCTTCGGCTAAGCACCACCCACTGGCCTCACAATTCTTCGCAGTCCAACATCATCCAGCAACCAACTGTGTTGGTCAATAAAATAGAACGACTTGGAGGATGTGCTGCACTGCCTCTGCTGGTTATGTTGCAATCTTGGAGGCAGTGTCGGAAATGATTGATCTGCCTTGCAA
The DNA here is from genome assembly GCA_037975185.1 of Centropyge bicolor. NCBI lineage: Eukaryota > Metazoa > Chordata > Actinopteri > Pomacanthidae > Centropyge > Centropyge bicolor. The sequence continues at coordinate 83,581 of JBBMOC010000076.1, forward strand.
TTATATAAACTGCTGTGCATGATGTTGGGTTCTGATTAGGCTTTCTGGATATTCTGTATGTCCCACTTCCCTCCTATATTTGTTCAGTCTTAGCCTCCCTGCTCATTCCCCAAAATGTGACTTCACTAGCAGCGTATAAAAGCCAGCCAAACAGAGGTGAGCAGTCGGCTATTTGGCGAGGAACCGATGCTTGGGGAACCCTCTGCCCTACTTCTTCCCGTTTGTGTCTCTCTTTGTCTCTTAACTTGTTGTCCTTCATGGTCTTACGTCACTGTTATGCTTGGCTTCCTAGCAATCTCCATTGCCTTTCTTCTCTTTTCTATTCACCTCTTTGAACCTAACTCCCTTTTATTTATTTTTCTCTTCCGAAATCTCTTTATTTCCTGAACTTTACTCACCTTGCCCATGCCTTGATTTCTCTTATTTTTTTTCGTGTTGTTGCTGTGCTTTGTTGCGTTTCCTTCCCTCTTTCCCTTCGTTGCGGTTAGCTTTTGTTTCAACTTTCCTTCAGACAGTCAAGTAAGGAGACCCTTCCTGTGGAGCCAGAGGTGCCAAGTCTCACAGCCTGTCAAAACACGATACTGGCCTCCATGGTGGCTACAGGAGTACAATGTTGTATTTGGGTCGAACTGTTTGTCCCTACTTATAAAGTTTCAGTAATTGGCTCTCTGTTTTGTCTGTGTACCTCATTTCTCTGTCTGCATCAGATTTCAATACTTAAACAACAAGCCCAGTTCAGGTTGATTTATCATTTGTAGTTAACCTATAGAAATAAAACATTATAATAAATAAAATGAACACTCACAGGAAGGATTGTCAGCGTCTGCTGAGCTCTCCATTGAATTTAAAGTGGGGGAGATATGGTGGGAAATATGCTGGCATCACTTTTTGTGCAATGCGTCTTACTGGACTTTGTTTTAAGTATAGTAAAAGCTTTTATCATTTGCTGATATGCTGAATCAACACTGAGTTGATGTTTCTGACGTTTTTATGCCTCTGCGCTGGCGACAGCCTTGACTGGAGGCATTGTGTTGTTGAGTTGTTTGTTCGTTTGTGCGTATGTCCATCTCGTTCTCATGAACAAATTTTGCCACAAATGTCACAAATTTCGCTCAAATTTGGGTGGTCACAAGTCAAGGTCACTGAAAAATTTCAAGCATGGTTGGCCATTATTCAACACCATATCTCAGGAACAGCATGGCAGATTGTGACCATATTTCACATTTGGCCATATATTGAATTGGTGACACTGTTCATTGGCGCCCACCTGGAAGCTGTGGTGATTGTGTAGTTCTTTGCTACTGTGTTGAATATGTGAACGAAGCATCCAATTTTTAGACTTTTTAGCTACTTTGCACCAAAATCCATTTTTAAAGCATTGTAGTTCACCATAAGCTCATTGGTTTTGCTGATATTGCTGAGCTTCACCTGATTGTTGATCCACCATGTGACAAAGCTCTCTGTCAGTTTTCCTCTGTAAAAACATTCTCTAAGCGAAGACAGCATTTTTCTCACTGGAAATTATTCACTAGAATCTCAATCTATCTCAATATATTGATTTCATTTCACCAGGTACACCAGTACACTTTAAACCTTGCATGTAACAGCAAGGCACTAATTCTAGCTACTGTTGCTGACTGTCAACCTACCTCTTACCCAGACAAAGCCTGGACTTGAGTCCTATGGCAGATTTTGTACTGGTTCTAGTGTGGGCACGTCTGTTGCACCAACTGAACTCTGCCGACTCACAAAAGGGCCTCTTCAGTTGTACCCATTACGTCAACACGCCATCCTATTATGTCCTGTCCTTACCCTTAGAAAACAATGGTCTCAATGTCACAAGTCAGTCTTTTATCTGACACCCGCACACTCAGTGGAAGTAGCTCACATTTAGCTCACCCTCACTAATCCCTGTAAATTGAATTTATTGGAAGCCGGTGTTAGAGGAAAACAAATGTTGAGCTTTTTATTCTTCAAGGTTGCATCACACATACTCACGCATATGAAGTATATCTAATTTACTGTAGGTATGTAATTTGCTAGGATTAATTAAGGTATTGTCGTGTCCCCCTCACCGATTCAAATTTGATTAAATGCTTTTGAACTCTTTTTGTGTTTTCTCTTAAAGCTCGGTGAATGGTACAGAATTGGACCCGAGGTCAGGTTCTTGTTCGGCCTCTAATGGTCTGGATGGTCAAGCGCCTTCCAGCTCCTGCAGTCCTGCCCTTAGTCATGTCGTCAATGGAGACGCCACGCCCAACTCTACCCCAGTCCACCAACCCTCAGACAGTGACACAGAGAGTAGGACGGGTAAGTTTTACATTTCACAATGTGTGGATTAGGATATGTTGGGAGGTTTGAAATAGAATCCCTGGATTCCCAAGTTTGTATGATATGTTTCCAGGTTTCTCAGTGCTACAGAACCCTTTAGTTTCCTCAATATGTATTATATTTAGATATGCTTTTCCCATTTCTGGCTACAGCTCCCTAAGAGTGACAGTGTTGTTGCATATGATTCACCTGAGAATTAGACTGTTTATATACTGAATATATTTGATAAGCTCTTGACTTGTGTAAAAGATAGAACAATGCAAACTATTACCCAATCACCTCAATTATACATGTGCACTGTGTTGCCTGGCCTAGACTCAGGCCACTTAAATTTGAAGTTCTTTATTGTTCATTTGGTCCTAGTGAGCAGTAAAGAAGATCAGTAGATTCATTTTCATTAAGTGAGACCTATAATCTCTGCTGCTGTCAGCACCTCTGTCGAGAACTCCCTGGAGCGAGAGACAGAATGGAAAAGAAAGCAGGCTGCAGTGTAGTGTGGAGGGCAGGCCAGGCACCAGTACCATATTAACTACACTGAGCTGAGACTGATGAGAGAATGTTAATTCTTTACTAGGATAGCTATGTTAGGGCTGTCACCTAAAAAAAAATCCATTTCAGACGAATTAGAACTAACGCTGTGAATGCTGTTTGGATAAATTAAAATACTACCCATGTCTCCTTATCATAATTGGCATGGTTTCCCTTATTCGTGGTGCCTGTGCTGCCTGGCTTGAGTGTGAAGATAACAGGTGACTTCAAAATTATTATTTCAAGGCAGCAAACAGCCTAAACTTTATCCATCAATGATGTCGCGTCCAAAATGCTTAAGTTTGTTTTTCATTTTTCCTGCGTTTTAATGTGTTGCCCAGATTTCAAATAAAAATTGCTAGCCCTTTTAAGTACCTGGCCGTAGGGGGAAAAACAATGTGCTGCAGTCAGCAAGGAATTCTAAGTTTCGGTGCAGGGAGGCCCTACTATAATGTACAGTGTTTTGTTTTTCCATTTTCGACCCTTGAACTCTGTCTGTATGTGTATGTAGATTCCTAGACTACAAGACTAGTGGGCACTTGTTGTGCAGTGAACCATTTAAAAGCCATCATCAGGCCTGAATGGAGGAGGTGTCAAGTCTTTGCATGTAAACAGCACTGTTGTCTTTCTCTGACCTTCCTGCAGTCAATGGGGAGTCCTGTGATGCTGCTCTGGGTCCATCATCTGCGACAACAGGTGATATACTACCCTCTGCAGATGACCACGAGGACTGCAATCAAGATGCCACCGTGCCAGACACTGACACAACACCAAATAGCACATCTCAACCCCTGCCAAGCTCCACACAGGCTCCAGCCTCTTCTTCTGCTGCTAAGCCTACCGATGGCACCGCTGCTGCTGCTGCTTCTGCCGCTGCTGCTTCCTCTACAGTGACCTCCACAGCACAGGGGGCCACCACCATCACAACCTCCTCATCATCGTCCTCTTCCTCCCCAGCGCTAGGAGAAGCAAATGCTTCAGGAGGTGGTGGTGGTAGCAGTACTAGCAGTGCAACTGTAACTACAGATGGGGCCAAGCCCAGGCAACAGGCCCCCAATGCTGGATCTTCAGATCCTCTACCACCAGGGTAAAAAACACCACAATTCCCTGACTGTTAAACATCACTATATTTCAAAGCTGTTATTACATTATGAGTTGTTTACTGTATTTAATACATAATAATTAGATTTAAAAATATAAATAATGTGTAGTTTCTCAGTCAATGAGGTTGTCATTTGAAAGTATCAAAATCTTCTGAGTGTCCAATACTTTAACACCCACACTACTCATTTAACAATACTGTAGCAAAATTTGTTCCTGTCTTTTTTCTCAGATAGTTGTAAACTGTTGTGTCTTTTAGGTGGGAGCAGAGAAAAGACCCACATGGGAGAACATACTATGTAGACCACAACACCAGGACTACTACCTGGGAAAGACCACAGCCACTACCACCAGGGTGAGGGTCTCTCTTTTGCTCTAATACTGTCTTCAGCCCTTTTCACACATGGAGTCTCTTACCAGTTTAATCTGTTTAGCTGCGGCTTCTTGGCTTTCATGCAAAAGTCTTAGCACCTTGTTTAGACCTGAGGACTTTCAACCATATCTGCTACTAAACAAAAATGGTATCATTAGTTTAAATTTCATTTCTTGCATTTTGTCCTCATATTCATATTAAGGCATAAGGTTTCCTCTTCCAAGTTGGTAATTTACTACCTCAACATTCTTTAGGGTATATTATTCTACTACTTCCAAGTCTACTTAACAAAACGGTGTAGGTTGTCATCAAAGTTTGTTTGCAGTAAGTTAAACTTGTGACAAGGTCAGTTTCAGTGAGCACTAATGTCAGGTAATGCATTATCAAACAGAAGTATTGTTTCTATGATAGTTGTTGATCATTTGTGTTCAGGTGTAAGTAGTTTCTTCATGCTCTTTTATTTATTCTGAGTTTAATTGCCTATGAGTCAGTTTCAGGTATCCGTGATTGAAGAGACTTGAAACCTGTGAAGTGTTTCTTATTGTCCTGTCCATCTCCTTCACTCTGTCAGTTGGGAGCGGCGAGTGGATGACCGGGGAAGGATCTACTATGTGGACCACAATACCCGCACCACCACGTGGCAGCGTCCCACTATGGAATCAGTCCGCAATTTCGAGCAGTGGCAGAGCCAGCGCAGCCAGCTGCAGGGAGCTATGCACCAGTTTAACCAGAGATACCTCTACTCTGTAAGAAAATTCCCACCCTTCCTCCAAACCTTTGTCCTCTATACCTACTTTGAAACTTTTTTATACTTGTGAAATACCTTTTATTGTGGATTCCATTTTTCAGCCTAATAATTCAATTTGTCAACATTTTTATTGTTTTGCTTTAGCTGTTTACTGTGGATTACCACCCACATGACATACACTGAATGTAGCCACTGTACATACAAACATTCCATACTAATATTCAAGTAGCATAAATATCCGTCATTCTAAAGGGAGGTCACACTTGTATTCATAATCAAAATGGCCACTGTGTCCTTCATTTGTAAATTAGTGAAGTGTAGATTACTTGTGTATTATTACACAGTCTTTCATCCTATGCATGTTCCTGTTCCAGTAAAATATTGAGTTTCCCTGCAATGACCTAAGTGCACATGAGCAGAAAAAATTGCACTCTTTGCCGTTTCCGTGTAAACACCGTGCAAATGCATATCCTTAACATCAAGGGCTATACTAAATGCAATTGCTTAGTTTATTTTTAACTCCTAGTTTACAGGTTCAGTTTTGGTGATAGATAAATGCTGCCAATATGCAAAACTGCAGTCTATTGGTCTTTTGCTCTGTGAACACTATGCATTATTGAATCACCTGACCATGCAGGATCTATCCGGCTTTTAGCTTTTATCAGCTTGTCACCTTTTACAGTGTGCATTTGGCCTAAGCTGTCAGTAATTGGTTTTCAGTGTATTTCTGCGTAGAAGGCAACGTGACTGAACTGAAGGTGGTTTAAAAAAAGGCAGTCAGGAACCTAAAGCACATGCTTTGAAAATTAGCTTTAATGTAAAGTATATTAAAAAAAATCAAATAAAAATTAACTGTATTATTTCCTCATCATGATCTTAGACAACAAACTTATGTCCTTTCCATCCTTCACCTGATGAGTCTCACCTCTTTCCGTGTGTGCATTTAACAAGTCCGCTCACTCAGTGCACAGCTCAACCCCCTAAAGGTGAAAACTTTACCTTATCAGAATTTAAAATGTGCCCGCCCCATCTTTGTGAGGGTCCATCTCCTCAGTCTTTGATCTCTGCAGTGATGTCATCTTCACCCATGATGATTAGCTTACAACACAAATCAAAAGACAGTCAACTGGGGAAGTATTGAGCTGTAACCAGCCACAGAGGCCTTCTTACCATCAACATAGCAAAGCATTTCTGATTGTTTCTCATTTTGTTTTCACTTGGGATTTTTCACATTCACCTTCTCCCTGTTTTGGAATATATTTTTTCTTTTAATGTTTTTAATATCCTATGTATTTGGATTATTTTTGACAAGACCAACGTCATCTTTGTGTTTTCTAAATGGATGTCTGTGTGTGCATCCCTCGCTTTCAGGCATCCATGATGTCTGCTGAGAATGATCCTCTTGGTCCACTACCTCCTGGTTGGGGTAAGTTTGCATTTTTTCTTTTAAATACTGCACATATTTTTTCTTGATGTTGGTATGTACTGTATTTAATATGGACAACACAGAAGTATGGGGTTGTTATTTGAGTGTTAATATGAAAGTACGAGTACTTTATGATACTGTTTAAGTTGTATCAAGATTATTCTGTGTCCAGATTGGTTTTTTTTTGACTCTGCTATCTTGACTCTCTCTCAACCTCACCCCTGGAAATCCTTCCTCTGCTGTCACTACTCACCGTTCACAAAGATCACAGATGACACCTTTTCAGAAAATTTTATAGCATGAGTCAGCACTGGTGATAATCTGACGTGTGTTGCCACATTGCAGGGCCACCTCTTCATTCTGTCTATTAAGCTACAGATTCCTGTCTGTGTTTTTATCAACTCCAGAGAGACGTGTGGACTCCAATGACCGAGTGTACTTTGTCAACCATAACACCAAGACAACGCAGTGGGAAGACCCCCGAACCCAAGGGTGAGCTTAGTGCCAAAAAACTGCAAAAGGGGAAAAAAAGGAAAATTGTATTTTCCCAACATTAGAAAGTCTGTGAAAGACATATGAAATGTACAAGATATGTTGTACATCATAACTCACAGAAGCCTGTATGAGGGCTGTAAAATGGCTATTGTATTATCTTTTGCTAATCTAATGTAATTTAACAGGAATATATAATTAAGGATCTTTTAAAGATAATGATTTTTTTTTATATGAAATGTCATCTAGAAGTTAAAAGGCTCATCCCAGTCTGGCACTACATTGAGTTCTCTTTGAGGTTTACTCGTGAGAACACTGGCCTTGTTTGCAGTCCTTTAAACTGGTGTGCCAAAGTACATTTTTTCCCCCTCCACTTAGACCAGTTTTAACCAGTTCTAGGATCTTCTGACTAATACCATAATAGTTTGAGCTTCCTCACAAGATGCACAAATTATATTCTGCATGTACTGTGTCTTGTCTGAAATCTCAGTCTGCTTTCTAGAAAAATGCCTCAATATTTCTTCAACCGAAATTATCAATCTATAAAAACAATTTTGTTCCTCACCTGGGGACATACTATCCGTGCCACTGATCTTAAAAAAACAACCTTAAAGGAACGAGGTATAACTCTAAAATCCATCTACTTTTATGAAGTTGTTATAAATAATATAACTATAGATATTCAGCAAAGAAAACTCTGAGGCAGCAACTGTGGTAAGTGAGTTCTTTGGGCTGGAGGCAAGACATCTGCTTTTCTGACCTTGCTTCAAAGAAGCTTAGATGAGTTTCTAGATGACTTGTCTTTTGTTTCTGAACAGAATGTTACGAACACCTTGTGACACCATGATGAACAGTTAATCTGCAAGAACAAGATATAGATAGGACTCCGTTGGGCTCCTGGTTGTCTGTACATTTAGATAAAAAGATTTTTTTTTTGAAAGGTAGATCAGTCATGAGAAGCATATTCAAATTAATGTCAGAGTCTTAACCATGAACTTCACTGTTAAACACTGTTAAACTAACATGATAATAATCAGTGGTAATTGACTGCAGTCTTGAAACAAATGTTTATTGTATTGTAGTATCTAAAACAGCATGTAGCAGGTCATGATCTACAGAGGAACAACAGTCTATTATAATCAAAGGATTTTCAACTAATTAGCCCATCCCTGACCAGTACCAAAAAACCCACTCTCATACCACCTTTCAGCCATGAAGGTACAATCAACCTTTTGTTGAATTTATTTTAGAAAAACATTGCAAGTGGCAACACCTTGTTCACCTGTTCAATGTGATGAACAGCAAGTAGTGATAATAGTATAACCTATAAAAGTCAGCCCATCATCAAAATTCTGAAAATATGATATAACCTCCCATTTTTTCAGGCAAAACTTTCTGAAAAAAGTGTCACCTAATTTTTAAGGCAGTAAAATCATGCACTGAAATACAATTGGAAGATAAAACTTGTTCAGCAATCCATTAAAATAATTGAAAGGTCACCATCGCTTTTTCTTTCTTTTTTGCACAGCAACAATGTACGGCTCTATAGCCCGCACACAGTGAGCAACAGACAAAATATTGTGTAGTCTGAACCCGTCCAGTGGCAAGTGTCTCTGGCCTGTCTAGATTTCACAGCAGCTATAGTTTGACAAGTTCACAACCAAATATGGGCTAAAGTCTGTTGAGTAATGTTTCAAAGTTCCATGTAGAGTTATAGAGTTTTCACGGAGTTGTGTTGTAATCAAATGTTGTCTGTTTTGGATTTAGCTCTTATTTTTGGACACAGTTTCCATTTTCCACACTTATCGGTCCATGTACTCTATATAGTTCTTCTTCTGTGTGTGCAGGCTACAGAATGAGGATCCCCTGCCTGAAGGTTGGGAGATCCGGTACACAAGGGAAGGAGTTCGCTATTTTGTGGATCACAACACCCGAACCACCACTTTCAGCGACCCCCGCACTGGAAAGTCCTCTGTGTAAGAACACTTTTTAAAATAATTTACTGGTACATGTGTGCTATATTACATCATGGGTTGTGTCTTGTCAGTAGCCTGCAGACCTGCAGCCATGGGAGCTTGTGCATACTTTAAGGGAACATGTTTACTAGAACCAGATTCAGTAATTTTTTCCTTTAATCAAGGCAATAATTATACATGTTGCTTCACAAAATAGTAGTATTTATTTTAAAGGGATATTTCACACAGAAATCTTCAGAAAATTTGATATTTTTTCTCCATAAGTCAGGAAAACTTTCCAAATGTTAACTTCCTAGGACCATACTAGATAATTTTTCACATGTGCCATTTGCATTATGTCATGAAGGTGCAGTTATTCACCCCTGTAGGAAAAAAAAGCTTCTCTTCCATTGCATCTATCAGCTTCTATTTGCTACGTTTTGACCTTTAAATCTTTCTGTTCACAGCACCAAAGGCCCTCAGATTGCTTATGAGCGCAGCTTCAGATGGAAGCTTGCCCATTTTCGCTACTTGTGCCAGGTAGGTGTTCTCTTTCTCTTACTGCATTACTCCATTTCTTGCTCTCAGTCACTTGCCCTGATCTTGGTTTTCTCCTCCCCAAATGCATTAATGTTGTGTCCTGTCTATCCTCAGTCCAATGCTCTCCCTAGCCATGTGAAGATCACGGTCTCCAGACAGACATTGTTTGAAGACTCTTTCCAGCAAGTAAGAAAGTCCTTCTACCTCTATCCAGCTTCAATTTAAACATACATGTTTTTTTCGGACTTTTCCTCTGCTGTATATTCAAAAACATTTATGCCATCTGTGCCCGTGTCACTTGCTGTTGTATTTTACCTGATCTTGTGTATGTTTTCCCTGTTTGTTAGATTATGGCCCTGAAGCCTTACGACTTAAGGAGGAGACTCTATGTTATCTTCAGAGGCGAGGAGGGTCTAGACTACGGTGGCTTAGCCCGGTAATATAGGCAATATGTATATTTACTTTCGCATGCAAAATAGCTTTTTGCGAAATGTGAACTGTAACTGATCATGTGCAACTCTTGCCTCTTCCTCTCTTCTGTCATTTTCCATCCTTCATTCTTTTGCTTTTCTTCCCCATTTCTATTCTAAATCACCCTCCCACATACTTTCTATTATCTTTGTTCTCTCTCTTTTCTTCTGTCTCACCTCCCTTTGCAGAGAGTGGTTCTTCTTGTTGTCCCATGAAGTGCTGAACCCCATGTACTGCCTGTTTGAGTACGCCGGCAAGAGCAACTACTGCCTGCAGATCAACCCGGCCTCAGCCATCAACCCGGACCATCTCTCCTATTTCTGCTTCATAGGCCGCTTCATTGCAATGGCAAGTTCACATGCTGCCCACACACATGCAAACAGTCTTGGTAACATTAACCTAACATTAGTCCTGGTAACATTAACCTAAGCAAACACAAGAATTGAAACAGGCTGAAACTTTCATGTCACATATTTTGACTAAAACAACCAAACCAAACGTTGCACAATCTGTAAAGTGGTTTTCAGACTGTCAGCGTTGAATCATGTTGCACAGCTCTTTGTCAGTACACTATGCTGTGTTCACTAAATGTTTTCAGCTGTCACACCATCATCAGGGCGGTGTCTGAGGCTGCATCTGGTTTTTATATATAATGTATTCATGTCATGTGATCGATATACCACCATAGATACCGTATTTACAGGTTGACCAGCAAAGTAAAACAAATGCTCTGTTTTTATTTACCTCTTGCTGCAGGCACTTTTCCATGGCAAGTTCATCGACACCGGCTTCTCTCTGCCTTTCTATAAACGCATGCTGAATAAGAAGCTAATACTAAAAGACCTGGAGTCCATCGACCCAGAGTTCTACAACTCTCTAATATGGATCAGGTAATTTGTGCCTTCGCTCTGCAAAGCCTTCAGAATGTAATTGTGTATTCTTCTGACAGCAGAGGGCATGACTTGGTTTGTCGCTTTCACAGTTAGTGGAGACCCACAATAGCAAACCCAAAGTATGCAATTAATGAGATAGATGTTATTCCATATGAATGTTATCTACCTTTGTTTCCTTTGTATAAAGTCAGTGTGAGCCTGGAACAGACTAGAAACAAAAGGCAACAGTGCATCATCACTTTTTGGTATTTCTTTGTGTTTAGCTTCCTTCCTCTCTCTTTGTTTAAAAATTCAGTGTTGGGTAAATAAAGTACAAAACAGCGAGACAAGAAGAGAATTGAAGGCAATTCAAGAACTACAGAAGAAGAACAGACAGAATGCTAAGAGGGGGTGAAGCTGGTATTTACCTTAATAAGGCAGTCAGATTATATGCTCATGATTGGAAACATGGCTGTCTTAGAATTATTTGTTTCTTTTTGCAGCAATGAGCCGTTCACCCACAATTATTACAATGTAATCTCTCCTCAGGGACAACAACATTGAGGAGTGTGGTCTGGAGATGTACTTCTCAGTGGACATGGAGATCCTGGGGAAGATCACTTCTCACGACCTCAAACCTGATGGCGCCAATGTTCTAGTCACCGAGGAGAACAAAGAGGAGTACATCAGGTTCAGTATAATCACTCTTTTATCATAACAGGGACAATATCTGACCTCTCACCATTGTGAGTTGAGTGGTTAATTTCTTTAAAACTTACCTTTTTGCTGTCTGCCTTGCAGTCTAATGGCAGAGTGGAGGTTCTCCCGTGGGGTGGAAGGTCAGACCAAAGCTTTCCTGGATGGCTTCAACGAGGTGGTTCCACTTCAGTGGCTGCAATACTTTGATGAAAAGGAGCTTGAGGTGAGCAGCGTGCCTGATTCTGATCTGGCGTAGTGCTGTTGTGACCTCTGTTGTCTTGTTTCTAATGCGTGTGTATGTTATTCACAATAAGCCTCCCGCAATCCACCGAGCTTTTAATCCATTCATCTGTTTAAGTAATCATTATATTATCATAAGTAAGATGAAAAATGTGTACAGAAAATGTATTTCTACTATAGTATTTCCCTCTCTTTCCTTTTCCTCCATGCATCTGTCCCTCTATTTTTGTTGATTTGCTCCGTGTTCTGTGTGTCATTTTCTATACTCGTGTGTGTTTGTGATCCAGGTGATGCTGTGTGGCATGCAGGAAGTGGACCTGCAGGATTGGCAGAGGAACACGGTGTATCGTCATTACACAAGGAACAGCAAGCAGATCATCTGGTTCTGGCAGGTACAGTCACACACACACAAGCTCACAGTCCTGTTTTCAGTAAGTGTTCTAGTGTTTGTTCCACAAGGGTTTGCATATTATAGACAGAGTGTTACTGTCACAGAAAGCCAAAGTGTCTTTTGAGTTCATATTGATATTATGTCTCATATCATCTGATGGTCTGTCTTGCCATGTATGATCTGTCACTGACGAGTGTGTGTGTTGTCACTTCCTCCCCTGCAGCTGGTGAAAGAAGTGGACAATGAAGTGCGACTGCGGCTCATGCAGTTCGTCACTGGAACCTGCAGGCTTCCTCTGGGTGGCTTTGCTGAACTCATGGGTCTGTGGCAGAAAGAGAGGAACACATTTACTACCTGATCATTCAGACACCAAGAGCTACAATACACGTGCAAAATTGTTTGATTGTCTCACTTCGTTTGCATTGCAGGAAGTAATGGGCCTCAGAAGTTCTGCATTGAGAAGGTGGGGAAGGACACATGGCTTCCTCGGAGCCACACATGGTGAGGGGAGAATTTTACCCAGAAATAACGTTCCAATGTATTACAGTTTACGGAACTCAATAGTTACTCTCAAATAAATAATGAATGCACTTAATGACATCACATAACAGCATAACACAAGATAGAAACACTAGAAGTAATAAGTATCTAATAAATCTATGAATTTTCCAGTTTTAGCCGATGTCAGTCATCTAACTTTATACTAATCTTTGCTCCTTCATCTTTGTCTTTTCAGTTTTAACCGTCTGGACTTGCCTCCTTACAAGAGCTTTGAGCAGCTGAAAGAGAAGCTGCTCTTCGCCATCGAGGAAACAGAAGGATTTGGCCAAGAATAGAGGGAGGAGTCCTCTTGTATTTCTCTTCCTCCCCTATCGCTGTTTATTCAGCCAAGTAAAACAAAAAAAAAATTGCACAAGATAACCACCAATGTATATAAGCTATTTTGTCATTTTAAACCAAATCTTAATTTGCAGCATCATTTTTGCCGCAATCCTGTTCCCCAGCCCTGATATATTATATGACACCCTATCATGAAATATGCAAGCATTTCAGCATTTTTGCTCCTTCTGTTTGAAAAACAGAAATCATGGATACTTTTTAATTTCCTCCCCACTGCTGACTGGCTTTTTAAAAGAGACTAAAAGTGTTTTTGAGAGGATTTTATAGTTGAAGCGCAATCTTCTTTTAAAGCTCTAGTTCTATAGAGCTTCTAAAAGGCAAGAGTAGTATTGGGGTCTGGTGCCTGATTTTTAATTTTCTTCTTTCTTTTTTTTTTATTCCCCTCGTCGGACCCATAGTAATTATTGCATTTTTTTTGCGCTTGCATGGCTGCCTCTGAAGATGAGAAGACTGCTGTGACCAGCCTCCACCACCGCACATACACACACAAAGACATTTTAGCATGGATGCTCTGTCTCTTAGTGAGCTTTTTTTAACCATCGTCATCAAAAAGGCAAAGCGTTCTGGATGGACTGATTTGAAGCAGGCGAAGAAAGAAGCCTCTAATATTGTTTTTCCCTCCGGTGAGATTCTGGACACCAGCCCAGAATACAAATCATCTTCGGATCCTCCCGTTTGGATAAAGACACAAATTAGGAAAAAAGACACTGTAATGAAGTTGGTGAAGGCGACTATATCAAAAGAAATAAGACGACTCCAGGAAAATATTCTGAATTAAAGTAAAAGAGTGGATTGTGTGTGTGGTGGCCATGGGGTCTGTGATTCATAGTTCTGTTTCAGCCAGAGCAAGCCACCTAGACTGCAGCACACAGCGTCAGTCGGCAAGCAGGATACACACCAGGATGACATAATCACAGATTTCTTCAACAGATTCAGTTGTTTGAAAGAATTGTCTCAACAAGAAAGTCAAAAATCAGACTCTGGCTCAGTGGTTCTTGTTTGCTCTGCTGATTCTCTTTTGCATAATTGAATTTTGATCTTGGACTGTAAAGTGTCTCCAGTCCTGTGAAGTCACTGTGATTTACAGAGCACCAGACGTGATTATGTTTATTTGAAAGGATGAAGATCACATTCACTTTAACTCCTAAGTTACAAGTAACCATAAAAATCAAAGGCAGCACATTCAGACATTTTGTGTTGTAATAAGGTCCCAAGGATGTCTCATTCATGAATGTACTTCTTTCAGTAAAACATGTGCTGAAAGAAGCTGTTGCCACCTTCTCACCTATTATCATTAACTAATTTTAACTGAATTCACTGCTGCATAAAAATCCTTGAATTACTATCATGGAAGTAAATATCCTTCAAAGCTCCATGTGTAATGATTTTTTTTAAGTCAGAGATCATAAAGGAGGTCACATGCTGAACTGAAAAGTATCAAATTTTGTGTCTTGAATGACATACAAATACTGCAGCAACTGGCCACATCAAAGAAAATAAGCATTGAAACATTTCTGAGGGGGTAGAAATTTTGGTCTTTGGGAAAGTATTACCAGGGTCACATACCTGTTCCTGTACAGCATTGTTGGAAAATAACAATTCTGTGACATACAGTGTGTATCTGTTATTTGACCGTGCAGTCAACAGTGCGTCTACAGATAAGCAACACAAAATTAAAGCCATAGTGCTGAGCCCACTTTCCTGAGATTATACAGCTTAATTTATTCAGACCATCTTCATCTCATTCTCAGGTTTTGTGCTGAGATGAGAAAGCCTTAGTTTAAAAAAAAAAAAAGATGTGTGTGTATAAATCAGTAGAGATTGCTTTTAAAAAAAAAGTATAAGTCACATGCACATTATGATTACGAGACTCCATTAATGAGACACTAATGTGCCACAGATAACGGCAGCTCACAGCAGCAAGCCTGATGATGTATCGCATTGGTATATGTTCTGTGTTTATTGTTTTTGCACCCCCTCTTTCCCCTCATCCTTTCTTTCCTTAAATGCTTCAGGGGACATGCCCTTTGTTTTTCAAAATGTCACGTCTGACTCCATTGTTTCTAGATGACAACTCTGGTGCTTGTTCTTTCAGTCAGTGGCAGGCAACATTCTCCTCCTTTTCTCAAGCAACGTGTTTTGTTTTTTTTCTTCAGACCACTGCAAACAGCAGCGAGCTGCTTTAGACTTTCTAGGAGGAGCTTGTCATTCCTCAAATTATCAGTCGTGTAAATAACGCATTCAGCTGTCCCCGCGGAAGAGCTGGAAGGAGGGACGACAGTAGGACGAGAAAACATTTACTGTAGCAAAAGGAGCCGACTTTTACCAGAAGTCAAAACTTCATAACTTTGTGCTTCCTTTTGAACAGAAACCTGTAATCAAAGAAAATCAACTGTGTATGTGAATATTCATTGTATAAAGATAATGAAAATAAATAAAGTACTTAAATATTATAATTAATTACACAGAGCCGCCGCTCCATTGATGGAAATCTGTGATGCCTTTTGTTCTTATCAGAAATAGACGGGACGTTTCAGGCTGCCTTCGTCGTAGCAAGTAACAAGATGGAAGTGTCACGTGGACAGGTGTGTTCCCTCAAAGCTGAGCTGGTTCATGATACTGTTTATCATTTCAGTACGTGGTAACGCAGCAGGGGACTTCTTCCTGTGCTGACTGCGGTTGAGGCCGCCTGAAACGCATCCAAACTGTAACATATCGCGTGTAGATACACACTGTAAACACCAACTACACTGTACAGAATGCCCCTTTACCGGAGACGATGTGTATAGAAGATTCATTTTTAATCTGCTTTCACCCATTTTAATGAAGAGAGATGGATTTATGAGATACAAATAAATAAGTGAATTAAACCCCCTCCATGACCATGCTTTCTTTTTTTTTTTTTGGTGTGATTATCGGGGGATGAGAGGCCTTCTGCTCAGGATTCACAACGAAACTGTTGGCAATTTCTATTCTGTTCTTAAAGAAAAACAATGTGCTTTTTGGTTTTTCCTTTTGTTTTGATTGGATCTTGCCTGTGGAAAGAACCATATTTAATAAATGTATCTGACCATCTTTACAGCTGGTTTGAATTCATTTTTAGTCTATGTGTACGTCGAGGACTCTTGCATGCCTTCAGCTACGGAAACTATTTGGGTGTTAATCTCTTTTAGAATAGGTTTTGTTTTGGTCTGCATGTGATCTTTATTTCCTGTACTGTTACAGGCCAAGTTAATTCACCAACAGAATCATTGTGCCTCAGCAAGTAGTTGTACGGTTTGTCTTGTCTTGTGGTTTGGAGTTGTCCAGCCAAAACATTTTAATGTGTTTAGAGTAAAAGCAGTTCTTGCATCAATATGTGATACGAACTAATCTCACTCCTGTCAGAAA
Source organism: Centropyge bicolor (assembly GCA_037975185.1). Taxonomy (NCBI): domain Eukaryota; kingdom Metazoa; phylum Chordata; class Actinopteri; family Pomacanthidae; genus Centropyge; species Centropyge bicolor. The sequence continues at coordinate 100,038 of JBBMOC010000076.1, forward strand.
TCATAATTACACCTCTGGCAGTTTGTGATTGGTGCATTACTGTGAAGATCTTTAAGGACCTCTCTGCCCTTTTAAACTGTTTTAAGCAATTTCAACAACCACTGTCAAAGATGCATTTGTGACCAGGATTTATTATTTCATTTAAAGAAATACTTTCATTCACAGTCCAATTTAATGCACAGTATCTCTTCAGTGTTCAGGAACAGAGTCATTGTATGTCCAAATTTACCTTTGATTCCAGAAACCAGCTACTAGTGCTTGTATTGTTAGTGTACAGGTATGGGTTTGTATACAGTATACAGGTTTGAACAGAAACTGGTTACATTTCTTGATCTGAATTTAAAAAGTGACAATGTTCATGTGTCTTCAAACACTTAGACCAGCAAATGCCAGCAGCTCTCTCCTGCCATATATCAGAAAACAATAGACACACACAGTCTTTACTATTGTACTATCAAAAGTTTCAAGTTGCAGTTTCGGATGATTGGACGTTATTAGCTCTCAGAGGCACAAGTGATCTCTGTGTGCAAGGCCACTCTCAACTATATCCATAGTTCAAAAATCATAAAAATAAAACATTTGCATTTTAGTCTTATGTTAGTGATTATCAACAGTCCAACAGTCCTCAAAGGCATCCTGTTCCACACAGTGGTGATTTCAGCTTCATCCTAATTTCTTCAAGAGGTCAACAGCTTCTTTATGGGTCTGCAGAGGAACAAACAGACTGTAACTCCACTGAGTGTGTTCACATCATGCAATCAAGATCAAGTGTTTCAACATCTTCCTCACAGCTGAACTATGTTAAACCTGCTGAAGCAGTTATAAAAACACAGTAAATGAAAAGCCACTGGTCTCAGTGTGTGTACCTCTTTGTCTTCCAGTGTGTGAGCAGGGTAGTCTTTCGCCTTGCTTAGCCAGAGCAGTGCTTTCTGTCTGTCTTTCAGGGCCATGTAGGTCTTCCCGAGCATCAGCAGATTTTTACTGTAGAAGTTTGGATCGACTGAGAAAAAGAAAATGCAGAAACGCGTCTTAACTGACTGTGTTTTAAACCTTTAAAAGAAACATTTGGAAGTTCAGTGATGTTTTGATTTCCCTGAGAATTTGAGCTGCAGCCAGCAGGAGTTCAGCATTGTTTTAGTCGTTGCCTCAGTGACATTATTAGTATGCTGTTACCTTCTTCAGCTTTCAGGAAGAATTCCAAAGCCTGAAAGGCAAAAAAAAAGTTCAAATTCAGATGTGTAAAGATTAGAGATCGACCGATATGTTTTTTTCAGGGCCGATACCGATTTTTAGTAGTCAAGGAGGCCGATAACCGATATTTGGAGCCGATATTCATTTGCAGTAAAAGTGAAAATATTGGTTTCAAAATTTTGAATAATAAGAACTCCAGCAATTAACTTTGTTTCTATGCCTTTAAGCATATGTTTATTAAACATCTTAGATAATGATAATGAAATAATGAAATAATGAAAATTGTAACAAAAAGTGCAGTTAGCTTCTAGGTTCAGCAGCATCTCTTATGAAGAGAGAACAAATGAGCAAAAAAGGATGGAGTAAAAATAAATGTAAAGGTATGGTAGAGTCTATAGCAGAGTCGCTAACGGATGCAGGCGTGCTGTGTTCAAGTCCGGCATGGAAAATTGCTGACTCTTCCACTCCCTCACAGTCACAAGGATGCGTTTAGGTGCTGAAACATGGTACCGTTTTATTTTACGTAAATTGGTACACGGTAGTAGCGACGCAATTCGGTCGGTGCCTATAAAAGTACTGAATTCGGTACCCATCCCTAGTCTGCTGCCTTAATTTACCTTTGAAAAATATATCTGCTCTCCGGAGCTCTTTTCCTCGCAACACTTTCTGTAAAGATGTTTACAACTCTCCGAACCAAAACCAAACAGAGAAGAATAATTGAATTCAATTCAGCCTGCTTTAACAATGTGCACTTAGTAACCTGGCAAAGGAGGAATGGTTTAGAGTCCTCACCTCCTCATAGGTGGATGTAGGTGGTGAAGAAAAAATTACAGCTGCCACTTTGCGTTGATACCATGGCAGCTCGGCAAAAGCAAAGCACCTGGGAGAGACATAGATTTGTCTGAATAATAAAGCCTTAAGTGACTTAAAGCTGGAACAATATACAGTATAATAGAGTCATTTGGCACAGAAGCAGTATCTGAGACAAAAGGTCTGATATTGCTCCCACGGTCTGTTGCAGCCACGCTGGCTTCATGGATGTCACCATGTTGGTCCAGATTTAAGCATCTCAACAACTACAGGCATTTGTCACAGCAGACATTTCAATATGGTAAACATCATGCCTAAATGTCAGCATGTTGTACACTGAAGTTAGAACTTGGCTTATAGCTGTGCCTGAGTACAGCCTCAGCTACAAGCATGGCTGTAGACTCTTAGTTTCATTTGTTATAGTATTGGCAGTTTGGCCTTTATTAAATAGACATTGAGCGAAGGTCCCCAGTCAGACTAGAACTGTGGACATGCAATTACATGGTTATTGTCTTCAACCCCTGTGTCACCCAGACACTTTGTCTGCTGCAGTCTGAAGACATTAGACAACAAATGAGCATTTACTTCCTGGTGTTTGCAGATCACAGTGGATGCAGAATGGTATCAAAATGTTTTCCATTCATTGTAAGTCAGTAGAGTTTATGCCTATCCCTGTCGACCTCTAGTGGCAAGAGAACAGCAACATTGGCAAATACAGTTCTTTTCTTTAAAATATATAATTTCCCTTAACAAAGAATTATGTGGTAAATGATTTAAATCGAGTCTAAGTCTTATGCCATTGTGTTATTCCATGGTCTCTTTACATCTTATTTGCACCCAGCTGTGTTGCATTATTTGGGTCTCATAGAGTGACAACTGCATTATTTGTGCCATCACTCTTGAGAAGAGTCTTCACCCTCACCACTGCCGCCATTCACACAGCAGACAAACTTATCCCACTGCCAAATTCACTTCCTCAGCCTCCAGAAAGTCTCTGAAGAAACACCCTGAGTCGTCACATATAAAAGAGACTTGGCCTGTCTTAAGTTTGTATCCATGCTTGATGTGATGTGTACTGAATATTCAGATGCTCCTGATATAGCCGGACTGAAAATGATTGTTAAAGTAAAAAAAAAAAAAAAGAAAACCTACCAGTAACCCAGGATATGTAAGGAGGTGGCATCTTTGGGATTGAGCTCGATTGCTCTCTGGGGAATAGCACACGTGTTACTTTAGTATGCAGATAACTGTGATATGATGATAATATGAAATTAACCCAAATGTCCTCTCACCTCTAAATGGTCCCTGATGATGTATGAATTTCCAATTTTCACCTTGACTCCTTCCCAATCCCCAATGTCACTGAGACATATGGCGTACCACTGTGCAAGAGTAAGAATGGTGAGAGTTCAAATCATACCTCGGAGCCTTTATAATGACTTTTGAAAATAAACTGTAATGTGTTGTAATGGGTTGATGAACTTGGACACACTGGCACATGACAAGTGCATTTTGTGGTATGAAACAAGCTAGAAAGCTCCATTTTCTCTGGTAAATCTGAATGAGGTAAATCAGTAGTTCTCTCTCAGTGAAACCACCATCTCACTTTGTGTGCTGCGAAACACTTGTCATCTTTCTCCAGTGCCTTCTTTGCATAGCCGAAGGCCTCGAATATCAGCTGCTTCTTCCGGTCGGCTTCCATGTCGGGCAGGACGGACAGGTCGCGAGACGCACGGGCCAGCCTCCACAGAAACTCTGCATCATCGCTGGATGGACACACATGAGGTAATACAGATATATGTGACTGATCAACTTAGACTTTCTTTATTGTCATTACACAATATACACAGCAGTGCAAGTTGGGTAACGAAATTCCGATGCAATGGCTTCCAACAAAGAGTCAGCAACAATAATGTCAGTCGGTGGAGTAAAAAAATATGTGAAAAAGAGATATAAATATATACTATAATATAAATACAGGTGCTATGAGCTATGTATAGACATATGTAAATTATATACAGGTTATTGCACAGAGCAAGTAGCAGCAAGTTGAATTATTGCACTAAGTAGTTGTATTGAATGTAAAAGTGAATATAGATATCTAGAATAAATATACAGAAAATATTGCACATAACAGAAACAG